>JAEAOA010000527.1:1177500-1295000 GCA_016746295.1 Potamilus streckersoni
TTTATATTTGTATACTATAAAGTTTAGTGTTTCAGGATTTCTTTGTTCCTCATTGTCCAAGTTAAGTCCAGGATTGAATCTGCTTTGTGCTGGCCATTTTCAAATTCTCTACTTCAGTCAAAGAGGAGAACTGAGGATTCAGGTCAAAGTATATTATCCAGCTTAAGAGTAACGAACAAAGTCATACCAATACCACAGAATTCCCCTATCACTCATATCGGTCGCTAGATGGCGTGCTTGATTTATGTGAGTTATAAATGTTCTGTTTCAAAAGGCAGGCGAGGATATTATATGACAGAGGGAACCAACACTTGCTCGAAATAAATAATATGGACTTGTGTTATTTTCTTGGTGGCTTAGTGATTTCTGCATTTTGCCATACTGTTTGTAGACGGCTCTAAATAACTGACTAAAGAGCGTTACCATACTTGCTTCACAAACTCCCTGCATTGTTTTGTTCGACCCCGGTGATTCCACGCATGGCTGACGGCATTCTCCAGGTCCTCAAATTGTGCCTGAACTTGGAAAATCCGAACCAAATATGAATGTTTTACTCTAAATTCACTCCAGTCAAGGCAATTCGCTTTTGACGTAAATTTATAATATTACATTTAAAATATTAAATTTTGTGATTGCTTCTTCACCGATCATATTAAATATCTGATGACCGTTTACTGCAAATTTACAAGAACGAAATGTTAAATCACAAAGGCAATTAAAAGGTAACTGATATATTCACACACATACGTTGATATGAACAGATTCAACTACATGAAGAGAGAAATTGGAGCCCTATATAGATTTTTGGCTGAAAAATTCTCAAATAATTAGATAATTAATTCATTTCTAAAGTTCAGAGATGACGCTTCAAGATGCTGAGTGACTTCATCCCTTTCTGAAAAAGATAACAACAGCAATAACAATAGAGAGCATCAGCAGATTCAAGAAGACAAGCGATCTATATGAAACATAGCCGACAGTTTGGGGACATTTTCATTTTTTTTTCCAGTAGATCTTTCAGAGTGCTTTAACCTGTCATGTATAAAAGTATGTTCTACGCAAACATGTCCAAAAGAAACAAACATGTGGTATATGTGTGTGCCTAGAAAGATCAATGCCTTTTACTTAAAATGCTTCGAAAATCCTCAAAGAGAGTAAATCCTGTACATTATTTTTCAGATTATCCGTAATATGTGGACGCGCAATATCATTTTCAATTACAGGCCCTCATTTTAACAAAACGGTTTAAATTTAGGTCTTGACAGAAACATTTCATTTGCGAAACAAATGTCTGATTAAAAAGTCCATTTAGCTTGAATTTAAAGTCTAAGGTCACAGGCACACAAAATACTAATGGTGAAAACTATTCAGGCTGAGTATCTTAGATGTGTTTATTAATGTGTCTCTTTTCCACTGTTACGTATTCAGTACACATCAAAACAAATGCACTAACAAATATTTCTACCATATAAACAACAAATGAAGCATATTGGATATATATATATATATATATATATATATATATATATATATATATATATATATATATATATATATATATATATATATATATATATATATTCTGTTCCAATTGACAATCATGGTCAGTTGTAATTTAGATTCAGTTTGGTCAAAGATGGATGCACATTTGATTCTCATAAGCTCAAATTAACTACATTGGGCAAGGTTGTTTACTGGCACCAGCAGGATATATCAGTTATGTGCTGTAGTGCTGTAAAGCGTCAAAGCTAACCAAACAAGATCGATTTAGTTTCGCTTTTCTGTGATGATACTGCTTGCAAGATTTTTGTTTTAACCATTTTTACACGACAGACTTCATGGAGATGTTCAATCTATTTGACACGGATGGGGATGGAAGTATTACGGTGACTGAGCTTGCCATGGCGTTGAGATCTCTTGGACAAAAGCCCACGGAGACAGAACTACAAGATATGATGACGGAAGCTGACTCTGATAGTATGTTAACAAAATCTTTTCTTATATCACGATAAAGGTTTAATTTAATTATCATAATTTTAAGTAAATCAAATTTAATCAGGACACACTTGGAACCGCTAGGGTGGCCTAGTGGTTAGAGCATCCGCCTCGGATGCAGTCGTGGATTCGATCCCCGGTCTAGTCATGCCAAAGACTTACAAAAATGGTACTAACAGCTACCTCGCTTGACGCTCAGAATCAAGAGGTAAGTGTTAGGACTGGTCGGCCTGGTGTCAGGATAATATGACTGGGTAGGACATCATGCTACATGTCTGCAGTATGATTCCCCAGTGCTAGACATCACTATAAACTGCCACACGGCAGATATCGTAGCGATAATACGGAAAAATTGTTCAAGCTACTTTAAAAATCACAATCGCATCACAGGACACATTTTGAAAAGAAATATTAGTTGGGAGTTGAAAATAAACGGGGTAGCTCAAGCACTATAATCGTTATAAATATCTGCTGTTTAAAGCATCTAAAATTGACATGGAACTCATTTTCACGTTATGTTTGAATACCTTTCGCCTTTTCCCCCTGGGAGTTTGGTGAAGGGGGTGCCTCCATCAATTTTCATATGCAGCTGAAGTTTTTATTAATTTTCATTGTATTTCACCTTAAAATTTATGTAATAGGGGCAATTTATCACAAAACTTATATTGGAGTGGGATGATTTTCAACTGACATAAAAATAAAAACTGTTCTCTGTAGGAAAGTAGGAGCGCCATTAAAGAATATTGCCTCCGGACGCATCGATAGGGGCACTAATAAAGAACATTACCTCCAGACGCCCCGAACTCTTACTCCGCCACAGCTTTTCTCTACAATAAGGTATATTCATAACGATTCCTTCTGATCTGAAGAAGGTAAAGATATTAAGGACATAAAATTATCGTGAATTTAAACCGATATTGTTTCCTTTTCCCCAAAATGTCTGGCTACGATAATCGATAAACAGGAAAACTAAATATCTGCGTCCGGTAAACTTAATCGTCACTCCCAACTTCCACAATACGAACGAAAATCACGTGTCGATACTAAAGAGTAAAACAGATATAGCGATGCGGTCGTTTTATGTAATGTGTAAATTATTTTAACATGTCGTAGTGGTGGTTTTAATTCCTGATCTACAAGAGGGTCTTTCTGTGCTTAGGGTTTGTATCAGATTAAACAGGAATACGAAATAGCAAGTGTCCGGATTCAGTAAATGTCACTAATTCAGTCAATCTCTATAGCATGTTATAAGTGGTGAAAAGTTGCGAAGTTTCAGCTTAGTCAAGTCACAATAATGGTTATCTACAATGTCAATTCTTTATTATGATACTAATATTGACTTCTCATGACTAAACATCCAGGATTGCAAAACTATTGATACATACAGCAGATAATCGACAGTGACATGTATAATGTACTCTACACGATTCTTATCACGTACATGTGTGTACCGTCTACGTTTTCTTCAG
Organism: Potamilus streckersoni; assembly: GCA_016746295.1. Lineage (NCBI taxonomy): Eukaryota > Metazoa > Mollusca > Bivalvia > Unionida > Unionidae > Potamilus > Potamilus streckersoni. The sequence goes on from JAEAOA010000527.1 coordinate 1,180,965, forward strand.
TAAAATTTTGACGACGTTATAAGTCATCAAAGAGACTCTTTTTTGTACATTTTAGTGTAAGTAGATTTGATAAAGTTTAAAATTTCATTTTTTGTGTTGATATTTTGCATACTTAAGACTTACTTTAAGAATAGACTAAAATTATGCACACTTGAATGTAAAGCAGAAATTTATCCAACCTATCACGTGATCTTTTATTAGTTTTATTCTTTGGTTATATGGCCAAGTTTTTTCATTTAATTTGTTAACTGTTTGTCAGGTGATGGAACCATCGATTTTACGGAGTTCTTCTCCGTGATGATGAGACAAATAAGAGATGTAGACTTAAAAAGGGAGATAAAGGAAGCATTCAAAGTGTTTGACAAAGACGGGGACGGTTTTATAACCTCCCAAGAACTCCTTGACGTCTTGCTCAACCACGGTGAAAAGATTACAAACGAGGAGGCGGAAGATTTATTACAGGCAGTGGACATGGATGGTAATGGAAAAGCCAATTATGAAGGTATATTTAATGGAAGATATAAGTGACAAATTTGTAAGGTGAAAATAAGAAAAAGCATATCCTCTATTATGTAATACATCTGAAGATATATGACATGGTTTGGGTTTGGGAAAGTTACAGGAAATAAATTAAAACTGATTACCAACATTCTGAGGTTCTTTAACATTACTATATCAGAAAAGCAAACACAATGACAATCGTAGTTTTATTCTTGTTTTGCCCTTTTTTCCTCACGCATACACTCAAATAATCGTATCACATTTTTGTTGTTCACAGTTGGTGCTAGGAAAGCATAGAGAATATGGTGCACATATAGTGTTTTTCTCTTTTTAAGTTAAATTTTTTACTAACTTACACAGCATCTAGTCAGCGTGTATTCGTAGTCCCAAAACCATCGCATCCTAACTTTGAATGACCACTGTTGTTTTTTTTTGTTGTTGCACTATTGCAGTTTCATGTCCTATCCGTCACTTATGCATTCTCCTTTGAGATGATATCGAACCTTTAATTAGAGTTATGCCTAGATGTCGTCATATAGAAGGGCAGGTTTTAGAAAATCCATGTTTTGATTTCATGTACTAATGTATATACCCGGGTTATCTCCAACACCCATGATCACTTGTGTTTAAAAGGGGATAGGAAGTAAAATATTACATGTTAAATTCAGTCCCATTTTTGATCAAATAGATGTACATGTAAGTCCAAGCTAAATTATTTGGTTTCTACCCTTAAGATACTCAGGTAAATCTAAATGTTATATAAATGCATACATACATAAAACCATACATAGAACCATACATACATACATACATACATACATACATACATACATACATACATACATACATACATACATACATACATACATACATACATACATACATACATACATACATACATACACACACACACACACACACACACACACACACATACATACATACATACATACATACATACATACATACATACATACATACATACATACATACATACATACATACATACATACATACATACATACATACATACAGGCATGCATGCATGCATACATACATACATACATACATACATACATACATACATACATACATACATACATACATACATACATACATCCATCCATCCATCCATCCATCCATCCATACATACATACATGCATACATGCATACATACATACATACATACATACATACATACATACATACATACATACATACATACATACATACATACATACATACATGCATACATACATACATACATACATGCATCATACATGCATCATACATACATACATACATACATACATACATACATACATACATACATACATACATACATACATACATACATACATACATACATACATACATACATACATACACACATACACACATACATACGTACATACATACATAAATACATACATACATACATACATGCATGCATGCATGCATGCACGCACGCACGCACGCACATACATACATACATACATACATACATACATACATACATACATACATACATACATACATACATACATACATACATACATACATACATACATACATACATACATACATACATACATACATGCATCATACATACATACATACATACATACATACATACATACATACATACATACATACATACATGCATGCATGCATGCATGCATGCATGCATGCATGCATGCATGCATGCATGCATGCATACATACATACATACATACATACATACATACATACATACATACATACATACATACATACATACATACATACATACATACATACATACATACATACATACATACATACATACATACATACATACATACATACATACATACATACATAACAGAAAAAGAATCCGAGGTACTCTAACCTCATATTTAGAAAACCTGGATCATGCTAATGACATTAGCCTGCTTTCAAGTTGTCAGAAAGACATGCAAGAAAGACTGTCATATTGGCCTATTCAGGCCAAATGGTTGAACTAGAATTGAACATCAGTAAAACAAAGTTGATGAAAATGAAACAAAAAACAATGGTAACAGTGTGATCGTCAACAACAAATGCAAAGAAGTGGATGATCTCATATACCTGGGAAGTAACGTGGTATTAAATGGAGACTGAGCAGCAAGGAGGGTGAAGAGACCATTTTTGTTGGAGACCTTATTTATGAAAAATAAGCTTCCTAAGAAAATGAAATCTCAAAGTCAAAAACGTTAAACCAAAACTTCTGTTAGGCCATGAGATTGCTCAAATTGGTTTTGCTCATTTTATTACATCATTACTGACACGCATTTTTATTTTACGGTGTGTTTCGTTTACGTGCTAGTCACTCAACGCTGGTCGTTCTCTGATGCTATAATTAAATCAGTTTTATTATATTAATAATTATAAGAGAATCTCACACAACTAGATTAGCTCGAGAGCGACTTGATAGTAATATTTACCCGTCCGTGATGTTGTAAAGTAACAACTACAAGCTCGTCAGGAGTCAAAAGTGGAATTTACAGAAGGTACAGAACAGTTATTTAAACCAATTGCAGAGACTACTAAGGGTCTTCTTTTTACGTTGGAGGAAACCGCTAAAGCAACTGGGAAATTAGCAAAGACAGCTAAGAAAACAAAAAGGATTTTACGAGAACTTGCGGATGTAAAGCAATGCGAGAAATACTTAAAGGTATTGACCAAGCTCGTACTGAAACAGGTGATATAAAGAAACGTCTACCAGAACAAGAAGAACAAGAACTATAACAAGCAAGATTGAGAATTGATATGAATGATTAATTTATTGAAGATGTTCTTATCGATATTTTAAAAAAACTCAGCGAGGCAAAATTACCCGAGTTTGCTGCAACAAGTTTTAATCAGAAAAAAAAATGTTTTGAAACCCGATTATACTAATGCTATTATAGGTCGTGAAACTTGGTACAAATGGATATTTCGAATACGTTACAAAGCTGATCAGGCCAAAAATATTTATCCAAAATATACTGCATTTGTTAATGGAATAGATGATTATTTTTCACGGTTACAACAATATCAACAAAAAATCCCAACAAATATCACCACCATCAATACAACAAACACGACAATAAAAACAAAAACTACAATCTCCAAAATTACAAACATGGGAGGGATCGCTGAGAGATTATCCACCACCACCAAAAATATTTTAAAAACCCAACAAAAACCAAGTAAAAAAGAAGAAAAAGATATATTAGGACATCCAGGTGAATAGGACGAAGAAGAAATTCAAGACGCTTCTAGCGCAATTGGAAGTGGTCTTACTACATGAGGAAGTGGTCTTATTACTTTTCCTAATAACGTTCTTGACGATGTAGAAAAACTAGAAATTCTCATTGGAGGAAAACGAGCAGGTAATAATTCCCCAGCTGATATTTGTCAACGATTATTTACATGTGGTGTTATGGACATTAATGTATATCGGTCCATCTTTAAAGAAATCACTGATGATCATCACAATGATCGAGTATGCAATTAGATGCATTGACTATAATAAGATGATCCAATAAGATAATAAGATGATCATATATAATACTCAACGCAGACCAACCATGGTCAGTTTAATAAACTCATGATTACCAGTATACAAAACGAACTACAGAGATGGACTAGGTGATGTTGTTCGTGGTCTATTTAGAAGGATAGCCCCAAAAGCGATACCGCTTGCAAAGCAACTGGACATGAAAGCTATTGAAGTTGTTCGTGAAAAAGGTATTGGTGCTGCTGGTGATGTTGCCAGAAAAATATTTTCCGCAATCAAGGATAGACTAGCGCGATTATTACGACGAAAACCTCAGCCACCAGTAAAACTGGCCAGCACTGACGTAATGTCCGTAAATGTTATTAAAATAATAAATCAAGCTGCTAATCAAAATCTAGCAGAGTTAGTTGGTGTACCAATGTAAAAAAAATGAAAAAAAAAATAACCGTCAATCTGACAGCTGAGAGCGGTCTTCGTGTTAGACAAACACGATAATAATAATAAAGATGTTTAAGCGTATATCTGATCCCGCATTTGACATGAATGCAACAGTTCTCAAAGATGAGTCTGTACGCGATTATCAATATTATTCTTGTGACACACTACAACCAAATTGGTGTGGACGAATTGAACTACAAGTTCAAGATACGAGTAGATATTTCTTACCCGCTGAAGTATTCATTGAAGTAGAAGGTGAAATTTGGAAAATGGATTATACTGAATATGGAGCTCATGTTAGTGTTAGTATTGTTAACAATGGTATTATGGCTTTGCTCGAAAGCGCTACGTAAATGATTGACGGAAGAAATAGTGAATCGATTCAAAAAGATATTGATGTTACCACAACGATATTGGGTCTAGCAATATACAGCGACGATTATTCGAGATCAGCCGATTCGTCAATGATGTTTACCAAGGACACATCTAACGGTCCTGACAAAAGACAGTATAATATAAGATGACCAAGAAACAATGCCCACAACGCTGATGCTGATGCTTGGCCGGTAGTTCAACTTAGGATTCTCAACACGTCGATGAATGCTGAAATATGGAAGTAGAAGATTTTCATGTGCAACTCCATTATCACATAACTTTGTATTTTAAAGAAATGTCAGAAAAGTTTTTTTTGCAGCCAAGCATACAGTTGTGCTTGTAAGAAAAGCTACCGACACCGACGATGATGCAATATGGCGACCTTCTGCTGTTGTTGATGCTGGTAAAGTAATACTAACAAAACTTTTGTTGTGGATGCCAGTAATTCTTTTATGAGTCAAGGTGGTAAATCGATGTTTTCATGGTTAACGATGACCACAGATAGTGTTGAAAGTGCAATTAATGGTTTCTTCACATGGCAAATAGTGTCACAGCAAAGTGTGTTTGCACCGCATATATTTAGTGCGCTCCAAATTGCTGCACAAGTAAACTCACAAACACATATTATAATGATATTTGCTTCTGAGGTTTCATTAAGGATAAATGGACATAAAGAACTATCCGAGGATATTTTATTAAATTTCGATCAAAGTCATGTAGCACGTGCATATCATCATTTGATGGCATTTATGGGGCGTAAACAAAATATTGATTTCGGTTTACAAATATGTCAGCTGGATTTTACAACTCTGTATCCAATTTACTATATCTCACTGGAATATTTAGATTTATTTAGACAAGCTGTCGTTGACATGCACTTTCGAGCTCGCATAAACCGATGATTTATTACTAATTACAGAGCACTTGCTGTTATACTCAGCGATAAATCAATGATACTTGAAGGTGATGGTGAGCGAATGAATTATTGATGCCCCAGTAGAAAATGTGCAATTAAATCAATGATTTAAAATCAGGATGATAATTATAAATGTAATATCAACATGTTAATATCAGTCTGACTCCTGATCAGATTAGAAAGCTACAATCATTATAAAAATTAATTGTACGGTAAAAATATCACTAAAGAGAGAACAAAGCGCAATTGGTCCGAATAAGATATCATTATTATACACAGTAGCATAAGGTCGAGCAACATGGTCACCGCAAAAAAAACACTATAAAACCAAATAGGAGGCTTTTTGGATTTGCAAAGTGAGTTTTAAGTATAAATCTGTATATTCAATCATAATACGTCATCGCAAAACAAAACAATTGTCCGAATCTAACTTCTGATGGGAGAAATCGTAATTATCATATCGAAACATAAAAATATTATTTGCAGAATCTGAATAAAAAGTATGGTATTATAAATAAATTACCTGTATAGTTCAACTCTATCAATTATATCAGGGATTTTGTTTAGCAATTACCACAGTCACTGGTCCACCACCTTCACTTTTACTATCATTTTCACAAAGCTCCTTCAACTGTCTTATACGAAAGTTCACATTTTTTCTTTTCTTATTCATGAGATAATTCTAACTTAATTTTGTCAATAGTGTGAGAGAGATACAAATAATTTTACCTGATTATCTGTAACTGTTGCCAACGAATGACATTGGCTGCTGGATAAAATTCATGAATTTATAATCAGATAGCAAAGTATATTTATTCTCTAATTTACGTTGTTCTAGTGATTTAATATCACACAGCATTTTTCCTGATTAAGATTATAAGATATATTTATAACATTGTGTTTTAATTTTTAATCGCAAAAATAATATCATTAATATATTCAGAATTCATTATTTTATAAATATTTTTTAAAATAAAAATATTTCTGAATTAAAAATTTCAATAAAATAAAATATTTCTAAATCAGAATAATAAAACGTATAATCCCAACACCACCCCATGTGAACTTCTAGGTTGCCAAATACCATCCTTACAAGTTCATGGATATTCAAATTATTCCCCATGTGACCCCCTGAGTTTGCCAAATGAACATCCTAGCAGGATTAGAGGAAATTTGAAATCAGAAGAAACACACAGCTCAAAGACACAGACCCCTTGTTACCCACTGGGTTGTAAAAGAACATCCTGACATGAGGATCAGAGTTACATATAACTTAATTATAACGTTTCTCTAAGAACTTAACTAACTTATTACTAGGGCACCACAGTTACAACCCCATGTGAACTTATAGGTTGCCAAATTGATATCCTAGCAGGCTTAGAGGTTAAATATAAACTTATCTCTATGAACTTAATTAACTTCTATCTAGAACAGCACAGTTGCTAATAAACTTATCTCTAGGACAGCACAAACACAACGAGATCTTCTCTTCGTTCAATATAAATTTACACACTCTTCCCCAAATCAACCCTGCGGAGTGGTGACATGCTGGGAGAGTGTATTTTTCTGTTCAATTTCTTTGGCTGGCGGAGCCCCACTATTTAAGAAAAATCTGACATCATAAGGTCCCCTCTGACGATACATTTACCACGGGAACTGAACTCGGGACCTCGAGTATGAGAATCCAACGCGTTAGTACTAGACCACCGGATTTACTTACATATATATGTCTAAAATTATTGTGAAGTTATCTAATGCTGAAGCGCAGGCATGTATGTAAGTACACATAATAAAATCACAATTATTGTAAACTTTAGTGTGATTTCTGAATAAAATGACAATTATTGTAAAATGTGAATTTAAATCAATTTCCAAATACACCGTCAAATTGAAAAATATATATTTTATGAGACCCGCATTTCTGCTGAGTTAAAGTATATGTATTCATCATGCATCAACCGTTGCGAAGGATACTTAACATCGATTACATGCCATACTTACTGCTGTCTAAAAATAACTTGCTGACGTATTCACATAGTTGAGATATATACACAAAATTTAACATCGTTTTTATGAACTATATATTTATTATTTTTATGAAATCGTGATGGACGAAATAACATATACAATAAGGAAAGATATAACGATGCTCAAGGTAATGTGGGTTCCGTTTCGCGGCGGACCAAATTTCTCAAACAAATTAAGAAATTATTGCTGTCATATAAAATTAACGTAGTACAACAAGCACGAAAACTGCTTGATTTACTAAGCTACGCTTGACGGTGTTGTCTCGCTTAATTATCCTATACCATAAGAATATACTGAAATTTGATCTTTTGTCTAATATTTTTTTTAATGTAGATTTTGTGATATGATCTGGGACATGTTTAACTGAAGCATGGTTAATATAAATATTTAGCTGCCATATTTATCGAATTAAATATAATTTATTGGCCAGTCTCTGCATTTACAGATTTAACAGCCTCTATGCATCGTGCGGCGCCAAATTTTTCAAACATACAATTTTGCTTTTGTGTAACAATTCGCAAGTTATCAAGCGAGTTATCAAGGGTAGTACCACTGCTGTGAGAGATTACAAGTCCGTTTTTGATGACTCCATGAAAACACTCGAACACGAACCAATGTGATAAATATCATTTTTCTGGTCAGCAGTAAATCTAAGATAATCCAATTTTTCAACATTGCCGGCTCAATTGTTTTTAATGTACTATGCCTAATTACACCATCACGAAATGATCGATAATTTTTAATGATTGGATGCTGCACAAACTCAGTTTGTTTGTGTCGAACGCACTGTAAGTGATAATTGCATAATTCGTTTAAGCAAGTCTTGTTACAAGAAGTATATCCGACTTTGAGCCAGTGATATTAATCCTTTGTTTGAATTATATATATATATATATATATATATATATATATATATATATATATATATATATATATATATATATATATATATATGTGTGTGTGTGTGTGTGTGTGTGTGCTTTATCTATAAAAATGCATTAATTATACACAACTGAACCTTATAAAACTAGAATTGATCTTGACAGACTGTCGAAATATAAATTTAATATTTCAGTGTAAAGATTTGCTTTAACGAATAAATATATAACTATCAGTGAAGCCAGAAAGGAATTTCGCGAGGATGGTGCAGCTTATTTGTTGTCGACGTTCAGAATTGGAAATACTGTCGATGTAATGAATGACAAACGAGGAAGATAGATTTTTTTACTACCCTGATATTCAAAGATATTTTATTTTAATGAAATTTATTTTAAAGAGAGACTACTACACATGGACTATTCGTGACAAACGTGATCCTGTCCACATGCAGTCAGGAAATAATATTGTTCTCAGTAAATATTCCAAAACCAGAAATACTGACTGGTATTGACAAAACGTATTATGAACGAGGATTGCCTTTGAATGAGGTTGAGTACGCAATATAGCTGTTAAATAATAAACCTAACGTTAATGATCTCAAAGCTATGAAACTGTCAAGAATAAATTGTGCAGCTGAACGTTTTAAAGAATACTTCACAACCGCGATACGCGATAACGGTTTAACAGATTTAAAACGTTAAAAAGTAAATACGTGGGCAGATGCAGTTAAAGATACCAGAACATCTATCAGAGACGTTGCTGAGCTGGAAATGAAATTAAAATTCCCAATTAAACTTAAGACTTTAACATGAGTGAATCGAAATAACAATCAAGAGGAGCTTCGATAGATATTATTTATGATAACGCACATGCATGTATTGTGGCAGTAAAAATATTTCCACCTGAAGGAATGGTAAAATTTTTACAATGGTCATATATTTGATTTTATCAGAAATATCAGTAAAAGTGACCCTGTATCTGTATGGTTATTTCAAAGTTCTGAATGTGATTATCATGATCAGTTTGTATGGTCTAATGATGATATTTATCGTACAGAATCTCTCCACACAAAAAATGAAAATTATTGCATTAAGATATACTCCTGATGATATCAAGGCTGGACAATTACTGAATAACTGTTTTACCGTTCCATCAGTTGCCGCTCACGCTACTCAGGAGAAAATGCGTGGAAGCCCAAATAATTGGAATTTCGCTCAGTTGATATGGTTACATATTATCCTGGACGTGTTCTTGGATACAGAGTGTTCTGAATACTTTAAGAGACTTGGACATCCATCAGACGAGATGACTAGAGTTGTGATAAACGGACCCTTACTAGATATTTACTTAATTGGATTCTCCAGTATAGTCGTTCGAGTTTTACAGAATTTCCATCCAATTGTTTATGCGTGTTTTGGAAGACATGTTTCAGAACAATGTTGGGCTCCAATAGTACTATTAAAGTACATCCTTGATGCTGAAATTTTAATATCGTTAAAAGTGAGTGAAGCAATCATACCGCGTGCAGAAACAAATTTGGTTGCCAGAACCGGATATACTTAATATCAATGATGCTGGGAGAAAATTTCATGATTTTAACGAAGATGATATTGTTAAAATTGCTAATAATATACGTAAATGCAGGAAAAAACACGATGAGAAACTTGCAAAAGATCTCGGCAGGAAAATAATCGGTAAATTTACGCAAGAAGAATCATATGATCATAAAAGACATTGTACAAAATTAATTATATGAACGATGCTGAACCCGATTTATTAATTGCTGATACAACGGAGAAAAGCACATAATTCGAAGAAATGCTTATTTATCAGATGTATGTAAATTAGGTACAGTTGTGAGCTATGCTTATGCCGAATCACCGCATTTTACTCATTTGAGATCTTCGATGTTCGCGTATGTTTCGATAAATCTATTATCAATAATAAACACATTCCCTTTAGTTGCAGTCAGAGTCGCGACAGACTCATTTTATATAATAAAAATATGCAGATTTGTTAAAACAATTGCATATTAACACTCATGCATTATGCGGCGAGTGGAGAATAAAACATGAAGATATACTTAGTTTTTCTGAATCTGCCAACGTCGAAATTAAGGAAATATATTACAATAATAATCAAATATCAAAATTGTCATCGACAACGTCATTGTTTCCACCTGTATATGATCCTGTGGCAAGGTATAAAAAAGTTTATCTTGATGGCTGTGATGGTTCAGGTAAAACAACACGCGCGATTGAATTATTTAATAATTGTTCAGATATGATTGTTTTGACACCGACACATAAACTCGCCAGAGAAATAAAAGAACGAGGAATCAAATCTCAAACTGATCATTGTTTTTTCCGATGTTGCGGAGACACGTAGACTCCATCAGGGATGGGTGAGAAATACATTCCTAAAATTATTATCTGGGACGAGATTTGCACGGTATCGCTCGATTTATTAAAAAATATCTTTTGATTGGATGTTATTGAATACCTATGAATGATTTGTGGAATTTATGGAGACCTACTGATCTGATAGCTGAAAGTAGAACAAACGTTCGCGATACACTTCAACAACAATTATTTACGTTACATAAAGAAAATTATCAAATCTACCTGTACCAGTATGTGATCACCCAACATATACTAGACGACAGAATGTTGATGTAGAGATTCCTGGTTGGGAGATACAAAATCTTGTACTAAATGATATTACTTATTGGTTCTTGATGTTGAGAACGCGTTGAGACGTGGGTGATAGGATACGCTATAACGATTCACTCGTCACAGGGATTAACAGTTACCATTACAAATATCTGGATTATTGATGATTGTGGTTAGTGGTCGAATTTAGTTTATCTTGCTTTATATCGAGTCAGAAAAATATCACAGCTACACATGGTTATCAAGGATTGCGTAATAACCGAAAAATCACTAACAACCTTGTTCTCATCAAGAAAAACATAAGCGAGCTATAAGCAATGTGAGAAAAAATAACCGCGACTTTGATCTTGATGCTGAATTTATTATAATACTTACACAACGGCACTTCAACAGTACGTATATTTAGAACCTACACTTCAACAGTACGTATATTTAGAACCTGCACTTCAACAGTACGTATATTTAGAACCTACACTTCAACAGTACGTATATTTAGAACCTACACTTCAACAGTACGTATATTTAGAACCTACACTTCAAAAGTACGTATATTTAGAACCTACACTTCAACAGTACGTATATTTAGAACCTACACTTCAACAGTACGTATATTTAGAACCTACACTTCAACAGTACGTATATTTAGAACCTACACTTCAACAGTACGTATATTTAGAACCTACACTTCAACAGTACGTATATTTAGAACCTACACTTCAACAGTACGTATATTTAGAACCTCTACTTCAACAGTACGTATATTTAGAACCTACACTTCAACAGTACGTATATTTAGAACCTACACTTCAACAGTACGTATATTTAGAACATCTACTTCAACAGTACGTATATTAAGAACCTCTACTTCAACAAGACGTATATTTAGAACCTACACTTCAACAGTACGTATATTCAGAACCTCTACTTCAACAGTACGTATATTTAGAACCTACACTTCAACAGTACGTATATTTAAAACCTACACTTCAACAGTACGTATATTTAGAACCTGCACTTTAACAGTACGTATATTTAGAACGTACACTTCAACAGTACGTATATTTAGAACCTACATTTCAACAGTACGTATATTTAGAACCTACACTTCAACAGTACGTATATTTAGAACATCTACTTCAACAGTACGTATATTTAGAACCTACAGCTTCAACAGTACGTATATTTAGAACCTACAACTTCAACAGTACGTATATTTAGAACCTACAACTTCAACAGTACGTATATTTAGAACCTACAACTTTAACAGTACGTATATTTAGAACCTACACTTCAACAGTACGTATATTTAGAACCTACAACTTCAACAGTACATATATTTAGAACCTACAACTTCAACAGTACGTATATTTAGAACCTGCACTTCAACAGTACGTATATTTAGAACCTACAACTTCAACAGTACGTATATTTAGAACCTGCACTTCAACAGTACGTATATTTAGAACCTACACTTCAACAGTACGTATATATAGAACCTACACTTCAACAGTACGTATATTTAGAACCTACACTTCAACAGTACGTATATTTAGAACCTCTACTTCAACAGTACGTATATTTAGAACCTACACTTCAACAGTACGTATATTTAGAACCTACACTTCAACAGTACGTATATTTAGAACCTACAATTTCAACAGTTCGTATATTTAGAACCTACAACTTCAACAGTACGTATATTTAGAACCTGCACTTCAACAGTACGTATATTTAGAACCTACAACTTCAACAGTACGTATATTTAGAACCTGCACTTCAACAGTACGTACATTTAGAACCTACACTTCAACAGTACGTATATTTAGAACCTACACTTCAACAGTACGTATATTTAGAACCTACACTTCAACAGTACGTATATTTGGAACCTACACTTCAACAGTACGTATATTTAGAACCTACACTTCAACAGTACGTATATTTAGAACCTACACTTCAACAGTACGTATATTTAGAACCTACACTTCAACAGTACGTATATTTAGAACCTACACTTCAACAGTACGTATATTTAGAACCTACACTTCAACAGTACGTATATTTAGAACCTCTACTTCAACAGTACGTATATTTAGAACCTGCACTTCAACAGTACGTATATTTAGAACCTACACTTCAACAGTACGTATATTTAGAACCTCTACTTCAACAGTACGTATATTTAGAACCTCTACTTCAACAGTACGTATATTTAGAACCTACACTTCAACAGTACGTATATTCAGAACCTCTACTTCAACAGTACGTATATTTAGAACCTACACTTCAACAGTACGTATATTTAGAACCTACACTTCAACAGTACGTATATTTAGAACCTGCACTTTAACAGTACGTATATTTAGAACGTAAAATTCAACAGTACGTATATTTAGAACCTACACTTCAACAGTACGTATATTTAGAACCTACACTTCAACAGTACGTATATTTAGAACCTACAACTTCAACAGTACGTATATTTAGAATCTACAACTTCAACAGTACGTATATTTAGAACCTACAACTTCAACAGTACGTATATTTAGAACCTACAATTTCAACAGTACGTATATTTAGAATCTACAACTTCAACAGTACGTATATTTAGAACCTACACTTCAACAGTACGTGTATTTAGAACCTACAAGTTCAACAGTACGTATATTTGGAACCTACAACTTTAACAGTACGTATATTTAGAACCTACACTTCAACAGTACGTATATTTAGAACCTACAATTTCAACAGTACGTATATTTAGAACCTACAACTTCAACAGTACGTATATTTAGAACCTACACTTCAACAGTACGTATATTTAGAACCTACACTTCAACAGTACGTATATTTAGAACCTACAACTTCAACAGTACGTATATTTAGAACCTACAACTTCAACAGTACGTATATTTAGAACCTGCACTTCAACAGTACGTATATTTAGAACCTACAACTTCAACAGTACGTATATTTAGAACCTACACTTCAACAGTACGTATATTTAGAACCTACAACTTCAACAGTACGTTTATTTAGAACCGACACTTCAACAGTACGTATATTTAGAACCTGCACTTGAACAGTACGTATATTCAGAACCTACACTTCAACAGTACGTATATTCAGAACCTACACTTCAACAGTACGTATATTTAGAACCTACACTTCCACAGTACGTATATTAAGAACCTGCACTTCAAAAGTAGGTATTGTTAGAACCTACACTTCAACAGTACGTATATTTAGAACCTACACTTCAACAGTACGTATATTTAGAACCTACACTTCAACAGTACGTATATTTAGAACCTACAACTTCAACAATACGTATATTTAGAACCTACACTTCAACAGTACGTATATTTAGAACCTGCACTTGAACAGTACGTATATTCAGAACCTACACTTCAACAGTACGTATATTCAGAACCTACACTTCAACAGTACGTATATTTAGAACCTACACTTCCACAGTACGTATATTAAGAACCTGCACTTCAAAAGTAGGTATTGTTAGAACCTCTACTTCAACAGTACGTATATTTAGAACCTACACTTCAACAGTACGTATATTCAGAACCTCTACTTCAACAGTACGTATATTTAGAACCTACACTTCAACAGTACGTATATTTAGAACCTACACTTCAACAGTACGTATATTTAGAACCTGCACTTTAACAGTACGTATATTTAGAACGTAAAATTCAACAGTACGTATATTTAGAACCTACACTTCAACAGTACGTATATTTAGAACCTACACTTCAACAGTACGTATATTTAGAACCTACAACTTCAACAGTACGTATATTTAGAATCTACAACTTCAACAGTACGTATATTTAGAACCTACAACTTCAACAGTACGTATATTTAGAACCTACAATTTCAACAGTACGTATATTTAGAACCTACAACTTCAACAGTACGTATATTTAGAACCTACACTTCAACAGTACGTGTATTTAGAACCTACAAGTTCAACAGTACGTATATTTGGAACCTACAACTTTAACAGTACGTATATTTAGAACCTACACTTCAACAGTACGTATATTTAGAACCTACAATTTCAACAGTACGTATATTTAGAACCTACAACTTCAACAGTACGTATATTTAGAACCTACACTTCAACAGTACGTATATTTAGAACCTACACTTCAACAGTACGTATATTTAGAACCTACAACTTCAACAGTACGTATATTTAGAACCTACAACTTCAACAGTACGTATATTTAGAACCTGCACTTCAACAGTACGTATATTTAGAACCTACAACTTCAACAGTACGTATATTTAGAACCTACACTTCAACAGTACGTATATTTAGAACCTACAACTTCAACAGTACGTTTATTTAGAACCGACACTTCAACAGTACGTATATTTAGAACCTGCACTTGAACAGTACGTATATTCAGAACCTACACTTCAACAGTACGTATATTCAGAACCTACACTTCAACAGTACGTATATTTAGAACCTACACTTCCACAGTACGTATATTAAGAACCTGCACTTCAAAAGTAGGTATTGTTAGAACCTACACTTCAACAGTACGTATATTTAGAACCTACACTTCAACAGTACGTATATTTAGAACCTACACTTCAACAGTACGTATATTTAGAACCTACAACTTCAACAATACGTATATTTAGAACCTACACTTCAACAGTACGTATATTTAGAACCTGCACTTGAACAGTACGTATATTCAGAACCTACACTTCAACAGTACGTATATTCAGAACCTACACTTCAACAGTACGTATATTTAGAACCTACACTTCCACAGTACGTATATTAAGAACCTGCACTTCAAAAGTAGGTATTGTTAGAACCTACACTTCAACAGTACGTATATTTTGAACCTACACTTCAACAGTACGTATATTTAGAACCTACACTTCAACAGTACGTATATTTAGAACCTACAACTTCAACAATACTTATATTTAGAACCTACACTTCAACAGTACGTATATTTAGAACCTGCACTTTAACAGTACGTATATTTATAACCTACACTTCAACAGTACGTATATTCAGAACCTACACTTCAACAGTACGTATATTTAGAACCTACACTTCAACATTACGTATATTTAGAACCTACACTTCAACAGTACGTATATTTAAAACCTACACTTCAACAGTACGTATATTCAGAACCTACACTTCAACAGTACGTATATTTAGAACCTACACTTCAACATTACGTATATTTAGAACCTACACTTCAACAGTACGTATATTTAAAACCTACACTTCAACAGTACGTATATTTAGAACCTGCACTTCAAAAATACGTATATTTAGAACCTACACTTCAACAGTACGTATTTTTAGAACCTACACTTCAACAGTACGTTTATTTAGAACCTACACTTCAACAGTACGTATATTTAGAATCTACACTTCAACAGTACGTATATTTAGAACCTACACTTCAACAGTACGTATATTTAGAACCTACACTTCAACAGTACGTATATTTAGAACCTACACTTGAACAGTGCGTATATTTAGAACCTACACTTCAACAGTACTTACATTGAGAACCTACACTTCAACAATACTTACATTGAGAACCTACACTTCAACAGTACGTATATTTAGAACCTACACTTCAACAGTACGTATATTTAGAACATACTTTTCAACAGTACGTATATTTAGAACCTACATTTCAACAGTACGTATTGTTAGAAACTACACTTCAACAGTACGTATTTTTAGAACCTGCACTTGAACAGTACGTATATTTAGAACCTACACTTCAACAGCAAATATAGTTAGAATCTACACTTCATATTGCCCGCGGGTTTCGGGGTTTTATGTAAACAATCTTTGGCATAACCCGCACCTTTGCATAACCCGCAAACCATAGCTGACGAACGATACTACAACTACTACATTTTCACTCACCCGTGCAACATGCAGATTTGTATTTACGCTATCAAGTCAGTCGGCCCCGGTCCACATTCATCAATCTGCATCAGTTCAAGTTATTCACCATGCCTCCACTATATTCCAGCTGGCTGCTGGCAGATTTGAATTTTGAAGCGAGGTACTTGTGAGTCGGATATACAATGATGTGATATCCTGAGGCTGAATGCAACAGTTGTCAATTTTGAATGTAGCTCGCATGACGTCAATAACTATTCAGGCTCGGTACACAGTGCTTGTGTGCGTAGGCTGTCTATAGGAGCTGTGCCTCAACTACAGGCTACATAAAAACCGACATTTTTAAATAATCTTGTATTCTTGTGAAATGTAGATTCGAGTTTAAATAATTTTTTTCTGTTAAATTTAAAAAATATCGAAACGAAATTATTACACAGCCGATTTCAAGCTAACTGCCATAGCGTATGCTGAAGTGCATGACAACAGAGCCACAGGCAGAAATTTTGATATTGAAGAGAGTGTAATCCGAGGTTGGAGAAAATGAAAAGGAACGTTGGAGAAGATGAATCCACGAAAACGTGCTTGTCGCGGACCTAAAGCAAAATGGCCTCACGTTGAAGTTGACCTGCAGCAGTGGATCATGGCCCAGTGGGAAAACAACCGACCAATCTTGACGGTTGCCATCAAACTGAAGGCCAAACTCATGGCGGCAGAGAAGCACATTGATGATTTTAATGGAGGAGTGCATTGGGTATATAGATTTATGAAGAGGAACCAATTGTCAGTCCGAACACGAACGACCGTCGGCCAACGTCTACCCGAGAATTGGGAGAAGAAGATGGATGATTTTCGTGAATTCTTCGCCAGGGAAATGCAAAAGTTTGACCTTCCCCATTCTGCCATTATTAATTTTGACGAAGTACCGATGTTTTTCGACATTCCATCAACAATATTATTACGTGTAAAAAAAAACTTTGATATAGCCGGCACCCTAATATAACCAACACCCCCTTTGCGGGGTTTGTAAAATCTGATATAACCCGCGGTATATGCGGGAAAATAGGGTTTACATTTGGACTGTACACAGAGTTAGTACCAAAATTTCAACAATACATACAGTTAGAACCTACACTTTGACAGTTAATATAGCTATACTTTACACCGTGAAGGTTAATATATTTTAGAACCCATACTTTGTCACTATATACAGTTAGTACCCAAACTGAAGAACATTCTGAAAATAACATTTGTAGGTATTAATAATATTCACATTTTTGGTGCCATTTTATGACATTTGTGTGCTTTTTCGTTTTTCCTGAGTCAGTCACGTTCTGCTTTGTATGAAAAATATCGTTTTTCTTTTCATTTCAGAATTTGTGCACCTTTTATTAGGAGATAAATGGACGTATCCTATGGAATAGCGTATCATGGTATCAACTCAGGGGCAAGTTGTCTTCCGTTTCCGGTTGTATATTACATTTTTAACCGGTTTTTACGAGCAAATTTATCCATTGAGGACAACTGTAATCATTTATAGGTGTTGTATACTGCGTGTACTTAACTATAAGGCAACTTGTGAATGTAATGATTCTAGTTTCTAGAGACAGACAGACAGACAAATTATTTGTTTCTGAAATATAGGCACAACAATCCTTTGCAAACTTAACTTCTATTGTATAAAAGACTATGCTGCCAGCTACCAGGACAAATTAGATAAATTCTGACAATTCATATCCACGTTTAGAAAAAGAAAACATTGGTCTCAAAGTTCAGCTGAAGATGGCAAATTAATTTCTTAATATTTTTATGAAATCAAATTTAAATACTTCCAGCAAAACTGATTTTGCATATCAAATGACAATATAGTAATAAGACATTTCATTTTTCTTACAAAAAAAGATTAATAGGTGCAGTTAGTAGGCATACAAATATAGGAAACAGACATAAACATCATATTTAAAAAATGTTGTGGGGATAATAATGCCAATGAAAATTAATTTCTCAATTTTGGAATAATGATAACTACGGTATTATAATATATAGTATTTTTTCACAAACAAATGTAACCATTCCTTCATTACAATGAAATCATTTTTTCGATCAAATAAAAATACTCTATCACTGTGGTTGTCTTACTAGTTCTTAGCCGTTTTCTCCTTAAGTTGACTTTTGTATTTTTTCCTCGGAATTATAGGTAACCTTGGACAGAAGCTGTCTTCTATAATATCGCCATATTATAATTACCATTTGATCTTTCGTGTCACATAAAAGCGACGACAAAAATGAAAAGAAAACGAAAGGAAATAAAAGTGGCTTTACTTATATAACTTTTGGACCATAAACAATGAGCAGTTTCCGTCTCCTGAAATAACTTCAAATCTTATCTGACTTGTTTATAATAAAAAAAATTCCTTGAATCTGCAAGAAGGATCAGTCTACCGGCTTTCAGTTTCACCCACGTTGAATCGACAAGAAACGTGACATTCATTTCTTCGCTGTCATCATTTTCACAAACTCTGCAAAGAAGATTTGTAGCTATTGATACAATATCGTACATCTCAGTTTAACTTATCATCAGAGGATGACATACCTTCAATAGTCAACACAATATATAAACAATGCTTTGTGTAACACAAAAAATCATGACATTTTAGTCTGATTTTACTGGTATTTATCGTTTAAACTTTGATTTTTGATAAATGTCGAGCAAACCGAATGCTCTTACCAACCAGAAACTCTGTTTCATAGGATACTAGGAATATTGTTTGCTTGTTGTTGCTTTTATAAAATTGTATTGGACAAAGAATATTGGATTGCATAATGCAAAATTAGCTACATACATGATTTTACCAAACAGTGCTCATTGTAGACATTTTAAAACCGTGTTAAATATATAAAGATATCTAAATATAAGTTTGACATATCACCTAAGACTATCACACACTCAGCTTATATGTTCGAATTATATATTTAATATTTTAAATGTCGGAAAATTAGGAGTTAAAAGAGATGACAGATAATGTCCTTACTGTGTTTAGATAAGTTAACATATATTCTTCAAGCTAAGTATCACTTCAAATACGTTTGCTATTAAATGCACATTTACCGGAAAGTAATGTGTGTGCGTGTCTGTGTGTGTGTATGTGATTTAGATTCTTAACATAGCGTTTACAATTTTTCAGTCATATCGCTATGATGTCTGCAGTGTGACCGTTTATAGTGATGTCTAGCACTGAGACATCATGCCGTAGACACGTGGCATGATGTCCCACTCAGTCACATTATCCTGACACCAGGCCAACCAGTCCTAACACTAACCTCTTAATGCTGAGCGCCAAGCGAGGCAGCTGTTAGTACCATTTTAAAATGTCGAACCACTAGGCCACCGGAGCGGTTCCGGAAAGTAATTTTAAAAAATAAAATAAAATATTACAAATGCAAACATTGTAGAGGAATTAAATAATTATCATCGACTATATTGTTGATTGTGTCCATTGTGTGTGTGTTTGGAAACTTATGCAAAATAACTAGTCTGGTTGGACTTGGCCGTTTTAATAGTATTTTCCCTACTAGGCTTTTGGTTTTCTTTGATTCATGAAATAGAGAATGAATTCGTTGTGAAATAATCGGCTCTAGATGTATATAAATTGAGAACCATATTGTATGATGGACCAATGGCCTAAATTATGGAATAAAGTATTGATGACAGAATCAGAGTCATTAATTCATGAAATTCAACGTTTATTGAGAGAGAGAGAGAGAGAGAGAGAGAGAGAGAGAGAGAGAGAGAGAGAGAGAGAGAGAGAGAGAGAGAGAGAGAGAGAGAGACAGACAGACAGACAGACAGACAGACAGACAGACAGACAGACAGACAGACAGAGAGGAGCTGTCGCATTTTGCGTTTCTGAAGAAATTAATGAATCAATTTTCATGTTCCATTCTAATTTTACCTTCAGCAATTATTATTCACCGAATTCAATTTGGAGATAGTGACTTTCTTCTTTAAGATATGTCTACGTATTCCTCTGAATGCTAAATCTTTGGACGGTCTTTGTGACTTACTTGTATGTGGACTGACATAATTATTTCGTTAGTCAGAACCAGTAGCTATGCCTTCTGTAATGTTTAGTTTGATAGCCGAAATAAGACTTGGTCACAATGAATTCCAATCTTTGGTTAGCGGCTACTT
The DNA here is from genome assembly GCA_016746295.1 of Potamilus streckersoni. Classification (NCBI taxonomy): domain Eukaryota; kingdom Metazoa; phylum Mollusca; class Bivalvia; order Unionida; family Unionidae; genus Potamilus; species Potamilus streckersoni. The sequence goes on from JAEAOA010000527.1 coordinate 1,202,409, forward strand.
CTGTGGAGTTTCTCTTCAGAACCTATTGCACTGATTTTACTTCAAGACTGTCATCACGGTAAATGGAACCTTTCCCCTTCTGTTAGCAATACTTTGAGAACCCGTCTTTCTTGCTATATTGCATTATAATGCTCTCATTGTCTTCTTTTTTATTTATTAGAAAAGGATGTTAAAATAGTCCTTGCTATTGAAATATGTTTCTCATAATTAAACAATAAATGTTCGCTAAAGGAGAAGTATCGTGTACCCGTCAGCCATGATTTAAACAGAACAGTGTGCCAGACAATGATGTAAAAAGAGCAGTGTACCCGACATTGTATCGCACGTGCGGAGTTCCAAGTAACAAACGATAAGTCTGATAGAGTTATCTCTGAATTGTACATTGCCTTTGTAGGGCACTTCCAACAAAAAGTAAAAGCAGGCCATTGTGATCAAACAGACTATTTTTATATACAAAGGCTTAAAGTTTGATGGGTGTGTCCTGAGTTCACGTTTGAAATTAGAATAGGCACAAGGCAGATATTGGTTGAAGTGTTCGAAACTTGGTGTGTGCTTTCACTTTTATCACTTATCTTTACAACCATAAAATTAAATTGTTGTTTTCATTAGTTATTTGTCTTGGCTAAGTAGCTATGCTAAATATTTACACGTCACCTTTTTGGCAGAGCATTTTTTGCTATGACCGTCAGTCTGTCCCTGAACGTTGCATTTTCGAATGATAACATGATTCTTACAGGATGTACCTTCACCAAACTTTGTGAAAATCTTTCATTCGGGATGAATAATAAACTTATCGATTTCAAGGTCAAAAGGTCAAAGGTTAGAATAACTGTAACTGACTGAAGAAAGAGTCTAACACAATAACATTATCTCTCACAACATACCTGGTACAACATTTTAGGATAGGCAAGAAAATCTCTATCACGATAAAACCTCTAGAATAAGCACCAAAAAAATCCTATCAAGTTTGGGTTTAAAGGTCGATGGTCAATGCCATCGTTACTGAAGATTAAAAATGGGTTTCAAATCAAAGTCACAATTTCTGAGGAAATATAAATGGTGACCCTGCAATAACATTAGTTAAGCATCACAGATCTAGACCAAACCTTGTAGATAGTTTGCACGTTGGGTACAGAATATTGATTTGTTTTCCAAAAGTCAAAGATCAAAGTCACCGTAACAGAAAAAAGTAATATGGTGTCCGCACAAGAACATTAATTACAAATACCTGAATCAAACTTTGTGTATTGCTTGTACATTTGGTAACAAAAAAAACCTGTCGATTCAAAATCCAAAAAGTCAAATGTCGATATCACTCTAATTTAAAGAATAAAATGGCTTCTGTATTGCTACTTCCACATCACAAACCAAACGTTGTGAAAAACTTGCACTTGCGTAAGATGTCTATCCTTTCGGACGGTCAAAATGTTCAACATTAAAGTCATGGTGACTGAAAGAAGAAATATGGTCCCGAACAATAGGATGTTCTTGATTTCATGATGCATTACCAAAGTTGGTAGATAATTTGCATAGGTCAAAGAAAATTTGATTTTGCAGAATAACAAGTTCCTTGACTATGTTATGTGGTAATAAGCAACATATATATTCTGGGGTCTAGGGGTTATACGTCCCTTTTATGGTAAGTCTGATAAAAAAATAAAAATTTCTGCACAATAACTTCAATTTAAAAACTTGACGAAAGATGCGGGTCATTGCGATCTATTTGTCAATATCCCCGGAGTCAAATACTGCCTACTATTTCCTCCCTGGCGGACGTATAACGTGCCGTTTACATAACACTTTTTAAATTATGTACTGACATATAATATACCGTTTACATAACTTTTTGCATTATGTACGAACGTATTATGTGCCGTTTACATTACTCTTTTAACCTTGTGTACTGATGAAACAGGACAGAATTGTACAGAACTTCCTCTTAGTTTTGTTCATATTACAGACCTTCAAGAGTTAGTAAACTTTTATATTGGTAAAAGAGGAGAATAAACATGTGTTTTGCATTAATCACATGCTGGAAAATAGTAGCAATTGCCTCATGCAAATTCACTCGTATCCATCGGTTGTTTTTTTGGTTTTTTTGCCTTCATGTGTCGTTTCTCTATGTCCTCGAGTCGTTGTTTTTTTACAATAGTGGTTCACTCGTGGAGCTTAGCAGATGAATTATCGACTCCATTATTGGTACAATTTGCTTAGCTATACATTTCTGATACATCAATAAAAATATTAAGCATAGTCGCGTAACTTACCCAAACGCAGCGTAAACAAAGTAAACATGATGCAAAACTTCTGTCATAATGCTGTATATATCCATTATATTTTACACTTAGGAAAGACTTTATTATTATTATTATTATTATTATTATTATTATTATTATTATTATTATTATTATTATTATTATTATTATTATTGTTGCTGTTGTTGTTGGTGGTGGTGGTATTGTTGATTTTGTTATTTTAATAAGCCAAAGGGGTATCGTTACCGATCAAATTCAAATCTGGCTTGAATCTTGCTTGAAGTCACTTGTTTTCCCATTATTTCCAAGGACTTCTAGACAAAACTCGTTGTTTACTGGAAATCCCAACGCGCCCAGACTATAAATAATTTTACTCAAATCAGTGCGTGACCACAAATATCACAACTACACATTTACATCTCAACTTCACAATTGCATGCCAACCTCACAAATGCATGGTTTCTCCTTATTATATTTCCGTAACGTAGCGCCATTATTTCACTCGGTGAAAATATACAATTCAAACATAAAATACAGGGAACTTGTTTATTACTTTGCCCAAGGTCAGTCTAATAATGATTTGAAACCTCATTTCGCCTTTAACTCTACAAGATATTTCCCATCACAACAACTACAAAAGGGGTGCCCAGGTAATAGAACAGTTCCTTCTCAATTATTCCGCTGTACAATTTATCAGTCCCTTTCACAAATGCTTCACATGGAGACAAACAATCAATCCCCACAATTAGATATTAATAGGAACTGCATGACCCACGAACCTTTATGCACCTCTGACCCGAACTCACTACAAAACTTAAACCATGCAGTCATGAAATCCCGTCAACACTGCACGCTGTGACGTTTGCTTCAAGCGATTGGCTAACTATTCGGGCTAAGGACTGTGTTCCCAACACTGACTTCCCATAATCAAAGAAGTAATAAAAAATTTAATAAATCCTTAAAATGGGGACGTATATAGAAATGACGCATATCCGAAATTTATTACATTATTATTACACTCTTCCAGGTACCTTTAAAACGTAATTTCTGCTTCTTTTCTTCTCTATTCTCTAATGCCCTACGATATCAAGGACCTTCCGTTGTTTTCTTGCTGTTTCAGTGAAGCAATAGTTTCAGCATGGGGTAAGGTTTTTGTACTTTTCGTGGAGTTTGCAGGCTCTGAATTGTGGGTGGCTATTCCTTGTGCCTCCAGGCCTCTGTGTATACTTCCGGGCCTTTGCGTGTGCCTCCAGGCCTCTGCGTGTGCTTCCAGGCCTTTGCGTGTGCTTCCAGGCCTTTGCGTTTTCCAGACTTATCTAAACTATCTATGTCATTTTACTTTCACACTTTATCTTTAACCTTATGTGCAAAGCCTCCTTGTACCCATGTCTATGCTGAAGGCCATGTTCCTCCCTTTTCAATTAGCACTATGTCTTGCTTACTATGCTGTATTCCGTAGATGGTCTGGATGGTGCATTCCCTCTGGATTTAAACCTTGCTGTTGTCAACTACAGCACGTTTTTACGCTCAAGCCCGTACTTCTTAACAACTGCCAGTGATGGTCTTTGAATAGTTTTGCTGAGCAGAGTGCTTAATGCGAACAGGAAACATTGCGACACTTACTGATCAGGTGACTGATTTTATAATCCTTATACCAGCACATTTCACGCAGTAGTATCATGATTGTATACTCTCCCTTTGTTCTTGCTGACCATTAGTACCTTTTCCTGCACAGCCATTGCCAATCATGTATGTTTCAATCTTTAGTTCTCCCAGTTATAGTCATATGAATGTGCCTTTACCAACCTAATGTTATTTTCTTTACAAACCTTTATGACTTGAATTCATCTGCCATCACAATGTTCTGTTTTTCGCTTCTTCTGGTTTCATGCGCTCGCCATTCTCACAAGCCTGAATACACTTTTCTCACAATTCTTCGGACACCATTCTTTCAGGCATGCGTAGCCTGTATCACAAGACTGTGTACGCTTTTCTCACAAGCCTATGTACACCACTCTCTCAGGCATGCGTAGCCTGTATCACAAGACTGTGTACGCTTTTCTCACAAACCTATGTACACCACTCTCTCAGGCATGCGTAGCCTGTATCACAAGACTGTACACATTTCTCACAAGCCTACGAACACCATTTTCTCAGGCATGCGTAGCCTGTATCACAAGACTGTGTACGCTTTTCTCACAAGCCTAAGAACACCATTCTCTCAGGCGTAAGTATACTATCCTCGCAAGTCTGCGAATACCATTCTGTCAGGCCAGGATGACCATTATCACAAGCCTACGTACACTATTCTCACAAGCCTGCGTTACTCTATTCTCTCAGGCCTAAGTATACTAGTTTTATCAGCCTGCGTACTCTATTCTCTCAGGTCTAAGTACATTATTCTCACAAGCCTGCGTTACTCTATTCTCTCAGGCCTAAGTACACTATTCTCACACGTCTCTGTACACTGCCCTCTCAGGTCTACGTATACTAATCTCACAGACCTTGAAAACCATTCTCTCAAGCCTGCTTAACCATTATCACAAGATTACGTAAATGAAGTGAAACTTGCTTGCAATATACTACACTACTTGCAAATAGGGAGTACACATTTAGACTTTCTCCCTTGTGTTTGCGCCTTATAGACTCGTATATAAAATCAAACGATGTATTTCATTAAACCTATTGTAACTTCATCACAGCTGAATATTCATAATGTTATTGTACCAATAACTCGTAAGAAAGTATTGATTAATTACTTTCAGGGGGCTTCTATTTGTCTTGGCATCCCTGAAAATCGGAATACTTTGGGAGGTATTATTTCCCAATGAAACATAATGAGATAAAACTGGAACCTCAAATTGATTTAAATAAGGAGAAATAGTGAGATATTATCAAACATTGTGAAGATTTCTAAAAGCAGATGCTACTCTTGCTCACGTCCCTGTTTCGACGACGTTCACTATCCTACTTTCCTATGTAGTATAACTCCTCATGTAAAAGATAATTTTGCTCTCGAAGCCGCAAAAGAGCAAGCTGGTCTCAGGTTGACTGTTAATTATGATGTAAGGTTTACACGAAATATTTGGAAAGATATAGTTTGTCAAGCCCTGCTCTATGCGTTATCTAAGTATAGCATATTGCACTGCTTTTCTAACCATTCATTACGCATGGTATGTGCGAACAATTGCGTGACAACATATGGAACCGACATTTTTTAAATTGCCAGTGGAGCAAGGTGCATTATGACTTTATTTAAAGAGGGTAACTCAATTAGCTAAGAACTAAGGAATTTATTTATTTTTGCTGCATCTCTAAAGCCATTGTATATACTGGGTTTGGAAAGAGGAAATAGAGTGGGCATTTCTAATCTCAACTGGAATATTATTCCAGAGCAAAGTTCCAGAGTATTGGAAACTTTTTTAAAATAATTCTTTATTTGGTTTGGGAATTTTGTAATGTTTGGTAGACATTTTTCGCAGGTGGGGAGTATTTCCAGGTAGCCTATACTTGAATAGTGATTGTAAATATTCAGGAACATTATTATTGGCTATCCTGTACATTAATTTGGCTTTTCTTAAACAGATTCGGTCTTTAAAAGGTAGTATTTTTAACTTACCAACTAAATTTTCCTTGCTTTCTTTCTGGATTGATATTAATTCCAAAGCTCTTTTTTGGAGATGTGCCAGCTTTGCTAAGTTTTTATCATTTGAATTACCCCATACTGTAATACAAAAGTCTAAATAGGGTTGTATGTAACTGTTATAAAATAGTTTTCTGTGTTTTTCCGGAAGAAAGTGTCTTATCCTACTGAGAATCCATAAACTTGAATTGATCTTTTTACTGATATGTTTGGTATGTTCAGTCCATGATAGGTTATTATCTACCAAAACACCAAGTAGACTTTCGTGACAGACCATTTGCAACCTTTTATCCTTCCATGTCAGACATAGTTCATCGCTATAAAGTTTTGTTCTTTTTTTCCGTGTTGAGATAAGTAATATTTTAGTTTTACCAGTATTAACCACCATGCCATTGCATGTGCACCAGTATTCTAGCTTGTTTAGGGCATTCTGTAAAGAAATTTTGAGTTCTTGTTTTGTGTTTTGGATGTCTGACAATGTTGTGTCATCTGCATAGAGATCTGTAGATGATACTGAGTCCTTTAGTACAAGTGGTAGGTCATTAATAAATAAAATAAACAGTAATGGACCCAGAATTGAGCCTTGTGGTACTCCACATCTAATTGTTTCAGGTTCAGACAGAAGATTATTAATATAAACATGTTGTGTTCTCTCACTTAAGTATGAAGTAAACCATCTAACTGTGCTTTCATCACATTGGTAGATTTTCAGTTTCTTCAAAAGGATTTCATGATCTACCATGTCAAAAGCTTTCCTGAAATCTACAAATACAGAACCTATTATTCTACCTTGATCAAGTGCTGGAAGCCATTTATCAGTTAGGGAGATCAAGGCAGTCTCACATGGGTGTTTCTGTCTAAAGCCTGATTGATTAGGGTATAAAAGAAAATGTTTGGTTAAATATGATATGAATGAATCATGGACATGCTTTTCAATCAATTTTGACAAGTTTGGTAGTATTGAGATTGGCCGGTAGTTATCAGGATCATCCTTAGGGCCAGATTTGTGAATAGGAGTTACTTTTGCAGTTTTCCATATTTTAGGAACAAATGAGGATGCAATTTTTAAATTGATTATGAATGTTAAGCTATCTACAATAGCAGAGGCAGAAGATCTAATGAGTCGTGGACCAATCTGATCAAATCCTGTAGCTTTCTTAGTATCAAGTTCACTGAGATATTTCTTAACAAAGTTTTTTGAGACTGGTCCATGTCTATATCTATGTCATTCATAAACTATACATAATCTTACGACAGTTACAGGTCTTCTTCTCTCCCCAACATTTAATTTACATTAAACAATTATTAATTGGTTTAATTGAATATGTCAGTTGCTTTAAATGAATATGTAAACTGCTGAAGATGCCAATGGTTTAAATGAATATGTCAATGACTTTAATTGAAGATGTTTATTGATGTCAATGAATGTTAATTGTTGAAGAGGCCAGTGGTTTAAATGAATATATCAATTCCTTTAAATGAATATGTCAATGACTTTAATTGAAGATGTTTATTGATGTCAATGAATGTTAATTGTTGAAGAGGCCAGTGGTTTAAATGAATATATAAATTCCTTTAAATGAATATGTCAATTGCTTTAAATGAATGTCAATTGCTGAAGATGCTAATGGTTTAAATGAATATGTCAATTGTTTTAACTGAATATGTCAATTGCTTTCAATGAATATGTCAACTACTGAAGATGCCACTGGTTTAAATGAATTTGTCAGTTGCTTTAAATGAATATGCCAAGATGGTGAACAAAGAGAGCATATTTTTCCCGAGACACTTTTTGATCAACTGTTTACTTTTAAACGAAATTCATCAAAGTTTTAAAATTGAAAGGAATTTAAGGTTAAAACTTTAGATTGAAAAGTGTATAACCATCGTCAAGCCAATAGAGTTCCAGATGGTATTCGTGCTGCTGCCTTAAACAGACTTATCCAATTTCCATAATATCGGCTCGTGGAAAGATGTCAGATGATCTAGTCACATACATGTATGCTCTAATATATAGCTTACAAATATGAAATAGAAAAGAATATCGGACTTAAAATAAAACGACGTAATTTTAGATTTAGCAGTTGGTGAGAGCCGGATATTTTCACTCTCAGTATGTCGCTATAAGGTTAGGCACCTAAAAAGATGAGAAAGAAAGGAAGACAGAAGCAGAATGGTTAAAGCAGAGCTAAAAGTTAGGGATCACTTGGAACTCTTCTGACGATACAGCATAATCGCAGATATGTCACGATGTTTTATAAGTAGCTCCACCGCAACTTTCTTCACCGGGATAAAACGTATTTACTCAGGTTGTAAGCCAGCCCTGAAAAATAGTGCGACCAGGAAATGCAAGAACGCAGAAGTGTGTCTTGTCGCTAATATAATACCCGAGAGTAGCCTCGAACTGGATGCTTCTAGATTCATTGCAGAATATGATTCAATCGTCCGACGAGACCTGAGTAAGATGAGAGTGTGAGCTAAAGTGCTAGTGAGACGAACGATGAAGAAAAACGAGGCTGGAAATGGGATTGCTGGGAAAACACAAAAAGGAGTGACGGGAGGAAATTTACCTTCATAGTTAACCTGACCATCCCCATCAACATCAGCTTCCCTGATCATCTCGTCCACGTCTTCATCCGTAAGTTTCTCCCCTAAATTCGCCATGACATGACGCAACTCCGCTGCACTGATGAATCCATTCCCGTCCTTATCGAACACCCTAAACGCTTCTCTGATTTCACCATCTCCTTCAGATTGCGCTACCTTCTTTTGCATAAGAATCAAAAACTCAGGAAAGTCTATGCAACCACTACCTAAGGAGAAAAAGAATTAAAAGGGTTGTACAATTTCGTAAATACTCACTCATATATACCATGTAATAGTTATCGCCCTTGACATGAAATAGCTAACGCCCTTAACAGGCATCTATCTTACACAAGGTGAATGCAACTGAAGTGGCCTTTGAAAATAGCTGTTTGCTTACTAAAAGTATTCTTTTCTAAATGATGGCGTTTGGGACCTTACAAAAAACTTGTTAAGTTATTCGGTTGCTTAATAACGGCAATCTTTACGGCTGGAATGGGTGAATATCTACATATATTCGAGAGGCGAGTACAATATGTAAATAGTGCTACTTATGATATAGACGTTTGTGTCAGCTTTTCAAAGACGTAGGCAAAGATGCTCTTGATCAGTGGTCCCCAACCTTTTAGTCGCCGCGGACCGGTCAACGTTTGATAGTTTTACCGCGGACCGCTGAGGGGGGAGGTTTGATTGTTTATATTTTAGATTGTTCTGATTTAATAATTTTAATTTAATTGCATTTAAACATGCCTTCAAAAAAAATACAGTTACACCAAAAGTGAATATAAATAAATATAAATATAAATGAATATAAAGTGGATATAAACCCAAGAGAAATACACAACAGTAAATAAAATGGAAATAATTTAATGTACCTTGGGCGGCCCGGTACCATTTGATCAACGGACCGGTATCGGTCCGTGGCCCGGGGGTTGGGGACCACTCCTCTAGATGAATGAGAACTTGCTCCAATTTTGCCAAGAACTACCATCTTTACAGGACCAATAATACACGATGGGAAAGTTTAAGAACATGATAATTTGAATATTAAACAATTCGTTCTAAATCTACACGTTCCTTTTAAGAAAAAGTGCGATGATGGCGTTTTATAGTCAACACGTAATAATATACAGTAAACGCATTTATACTCGCGCAACCATATCGTCGTCGCTTTGCGCAATAAAACATTTCTGGTCCAAAATCATTTGAATGGATATCTGTACTTAAATTCCGTCCAAATACTGTTTGCGCAATTTGTTTCTTTTTTTGGCGAAAATATTTTATGGTTAGTCTCTCAAGAAGCTGTCACCTTTACAGAACTTAAACTTAAGTTGATGAATTACGATGTGTGCAGAAACTGACTTCGTAACCAACCAATATGTAATTTTGAATAAATTAGCACAAAATGACCTTAATTGACCTTCACACCCGTCCGCATCAAGTACCCGAGTATATTAGTCCACGGTGCTAATTACGAAACTAATTCAATATATTCGAAATAGTTCTTACCTTTATGATAGGATTTGTCTTGTACGCAATACAATACGGTACGTAATATGCAAGTGCAGAGAGTCTTGCCTCATGCTTACTTTAATATGACAATGTTCTCAGGTTTAATTGTATAGAAAAGGACAAATTAAGTATTAGATGAAATATGAGTCAGATGTCATTAACCACAATATTGCCGAGGCCCATCATAACACGGAATGATCTGCCACGAATGCTTCACCCACAATACTGTTTACCTCCAAACATCAAATGTTATGTGCTGATAAAGCCCCGTACAGGAATCTCATACAGTAATGGGTTTTATAGTGCATTTGACAAGTTGTGACATTCAGAATGGGCAATTATTACTATGAGGACAGGAGGTAAACAGGAAATATTTCTATATGAAATCGATAGTGTCTGCTTTCTGACCCTTCAATCAAATTCCTACATTTATACATTAATTATATAGTCATTTTGTTCACGACTTCCCTGCATTCTGTTGTTCGACATGTGTGTGTGTGTGTGTGTGTGTGTGTGTGTGTGTGTGATTTAGATTTTGAACGTAACTCTAACAATCGCTACGATGTCTGCAGTGTGACAGTTTATAGTGATGTCTAGCACTGGGGCATCATGCCCCAGACATGATGCATGATGTCCCACCCAGTCACATTATCCTGACACCAGGCCGACCAGTCCTAGCATTAACCTCTTAGTGCTGAGCATCAAGCGAAGCGGCTGTTAGTACCATTGTTTTTAAAGTCTTTGGTATGACTCAGTCAGGGTTCCAACCCACGACCTCTCGCATCCGAGGCGAACGCTCTAACCACTAGGCCACCGGAGTTGTCTTGTTTGACAAGAATCAGTGGAAAGATTTGTATATCAGTTGCAGACACATATTAAAGGGAAGAGAAGTTAAAATTTCATGGTTTGTCAGTCTCTTGCAGACTTTATTTCTGAAACTTAGAGAGTGCTTGATAATGCCACATCTAGTTTTCTTAGTGTTTTATTTGCTATTACGACACTTGATAAACGGTTTCAGTTTCAGAGTAGGACACACTCTCAAATAATAATCTGCTGGAAACAACAGAGTTATATTGATATTAATTTATAAGTTAATTGCTTTTTATTTAATTGATTAATAATATTAGTATATTCCACGTAACGCAGGTGATAGACATTGTTTACGGACCAAGAAAATGTCAAAATGATGTTTCGGACTATTCTTTCGTTCGGTGTGCGATGTTACTGCTGTGCATGTAAAACAAAGGGTAGATACAAAAATTGCTGTGCATGTAAAACAAATTGTAGATATAAATTTGCTGTTTTCACATTCGACCATGCTGGTAAGAACCAAATGGCCTTTAACTGACCACGGTACACTGTATCGCATCTGAATGATCACGGTTTTACGTTAGTCTGCATTCGAGCTAGTACCATTATCTAATGAGAAAATGAGCGTCGGTCGAATGCCGTTTAGCTACTTCTACCGCTCAAATGAAAATATCGTCGATCGACACGTATGACGACTTTAAAGAATATTTTGAAAGAATGAATGCCAGCCCATACGAAAAACTGACCATCAGCGTCCACTTCATTAATCATCGACTGTAGCTCGGCTTCTGTTGGATTGTTCCCCAAGGACCTCATCACTGACCCCAGCTCCTTTGTGGTGATGGTGCCATCTCCATCCTTGTCAAACAAACTGAACGCCTCTTCGAACTCTTCCGAATAAATAAAAAAAAAAAATTATGTGAATGTTATGTATGCAAAACACAAGAGTAGATAAACTTATGTATTTGTATGTAAAAGGTCGGTGTGTGTTTGTGTGTGTGTGTGTGTGTGATTTGGATTCTTAACGTAGCTCTAACAATTGTTCAGTCATATCGTTACGATGTCTGCAGTATGGTAGTTTATAGTGATGTCTTTCAATGGGGCATCATGCCACAGACATGTAGCATGATGTCCAACCCAGTCACATTGTTCTGACACCAGGCCGACCAGTCCTAACACTTATGTCTTAATGCTGAGTGCCTAGCGATGCAGCTGTTAGTACGATTTTTGTATGTCTTTGGTATGACACGGCCGGGGATCAAACTCACGACCTCCCGCATCGGAGGCGGACGCTCTAACTACTGGGCCACGGGATAGGTTTGAGAGAGAGAGAGAGAGAGAGAGAGAGAGAGAGAGAGAGAGAGAGAGAGAGAGAGAGAGAGAGAGAGAGAGAGAGAGAGAGAGAGAGAGAGAGAGAACTGATTCAATGTAAAACGACTGGATTTTTATTCAGACTTGTTACAGAGGTAAGTACATAAATGTTAGATGTCTTACCTGCAATCTGGTCCTGTGACAGACTTTCTACCTTGAAATAAAACGACACAAGGAATATAATAAATACATGTATATAAAGAAGTACACGGCGGCTGCCTCGTTGGAACACAAGCTATCATTTATATATATATAAATTTAAATGTAACTGGTGTACATAAATTGGATCATACGTCTAAAAAAATGCACCAAGATAAATGTTTCATGTATAGATATGTGCTTTATGTGAATTCATATTCTCTTCTCGATGCTATGGAAACGCAATATGGATGGACCGAAACTCAGGACATAAATACACTGTTCATGTGGCATTTAATGTGTATAACGGGTCTCTGGCATTATAGATACTTTTGGCTTTTTTTTAAAAAAAACATCCAACTACTAATATCAATGCAGTTTTAAGGGTACTTTTGTCCCTATTGGGTTTATGGCAAACGTAAAAGATCTTACACGAGTGCTTATTTCCAATGAACGAGTCAATGGATTTCAATCCTTTGGGATGCCTTAACAGGTTTTATTAAAAGTATTCTGTGAGTTTCATAAATTTCATCTCAAATGAGTATATATGCTAAATTTTATTTAATTTTGTTCATCACTAAACCACAGAGAAGTGTAGTGTAATCACGATCACATACATTCGGATGCCTCGGTTGTCATGCCTTTCCTTTGCGTTTATACTTGTAACTTATCTGAGAAATATGATATATAACAGTAAATAGTCGTGTGATAATTACAACAATCATATATTTGTGGAAGTTTCCTCTTATTTCATCGTTTAAGACGATCACATGAACGTAATATTAATTGTTTTCATTTTACAATTAAAATATGGCCCGTGTTTTGTATATTACTCATCTTGTTTGCATATTTCCTGTGTCCATATCTTATTCCATTGCATGTCTGAGAGTAAACGGATATTGTTTCTGGCACTCAGTGCCCATGGTTTTTCCTGTCCTAACTGTCTGTTGGTTTTGGTACTCACCGTTTAAACCATATAACATTCATAGTTAGGGCATGAACGCAACGACTCCCTTGGACGTCTAAGAGTTAACGGAGATTGCTTCTGGTACTTGCTGTCCAACCCTTCAAGCATTCATAGCTACGGTATTGTGTGTGAATTGAGAAAACACGTGCTGGTCTCCAAACAAACACAAACGGGACTGTCCGTTTCCTATTTATCTTTCTAGGTAAAAAGATACATCTGTTTTGTGAATATATATCATTCGTTCTTTGCTATTGTTACCGATGTCGTAGGAACTACTTTGGATCCTGGATCAACAAATAGGGCGGCCGCTGTCTTTCTTAGATTTCAAGGTCACATTTATGCACAAAGGTGATGCGGCATCAAACTATCTTATACAAAAGTTCATACAAAAATATACCAGTAAGGTGAGAAAGGTTTATATTTTTGGATAGCTGGAATAAGAATATCAGTCACCTGATAAATCAATGGAAGTTCATAACAAAATAACTGTATTCAACTTAACCGCAAATTCACGCATGCATTTTTCATGACTCATAGTCATTTTTGACACAAAGTAATGCTCACAGTGCAAATTAAATTTCTTGACCTCTGTGATAAATTAAAAAAATAAAAACGGCGTACAAAAGAGCTTGATGCAGTTCAAAATAGTTGCAATCCAGGCCGTTTTTGAGATATTCCACATGACATGAATGCACGCGTCTACTGCTATTTGTGGCTGGTTCTGCTTCCTAACCAACTATTGGTATTTCACTGTCAACATACTGTGATGTGGCTAATTTAGGTGTAAATCGTTTACATTAATGTCAAATACCTAATTCCCAAACATATTCTTCTCTCTATCATTATCAAACAAAATAGCTGAAAAAGTCACATCATAGCGTTAAATTATGAAATTATCAACTGCCACCTTAGCGGTTATAATTTTAAACATTAAAAAACAACACATATGTTATCACTATTTAACGATTTTTATTGTTGCGACTGCATACCTTTGATAAATGTTTCCCTAACATGTGCAAACCGCCGTAAAACGAGAACTAGAACTAACATATCGTTTGCTATACAAACAAGCTGACATCTTCCAAAATTCAGCATTACAGTTTAAATGCAATTAAATATTTCATATTTTCGTTAGTGAATGACGGCGAACAGTTCCATTTAATCTGTAACCCAGAATTTTTTCTCGATCAGAAATTGTTACAAGAGAAAGAGAACAGACTCAAACGTTCAGGTGGTATAAAAAGCTAACCAAGGTTCAAGTCAGAATTTGATCAGATAGCAAAGCAAAGATATCTAAAATCAATCAAAGCAGTTATAATAAAATTTCATAAAATGTATTAGTAACCTGCGTAATTTGATGCACCAATGAAAGTACAAATATATATATATATATATATATATATATATATATATATATATATATATATATATATATATATATATATATATATATATATATATATATATATATATATATATATATATATATATATATATATATATATATATATTTTAAATTATTTAATAAATAATTTTAAAAAAGTAATGGATCAAAAGATGTCACACAGAATCTTCCCTAAGCAATGTCTAAGCTTTTATATACGAGGTCGCGATGCTTGTTTTGCAATTTATAAATAAATAGCAACCAATCCATATAAGAGATAGTAGTTTAATGTTTTACGCAAAAAAAATTATAAAACATTTTAGAATGCACATTAGAGAGAGAGAGAGAGAGAGAGAGAGAGAGAGAGAGAGAGAGAGAGAGAGAGAGAGAGAGAGAGAGAGAGAGAGAGAGAGAGAGAGAGAGAGGCATAAAATAGGTTAGTATTCTTTTGGCTATTTGAAAATGCCGATGATGTTTTCACCTACCATTTTGTCCTCAGCGTAGTTGGAGTGAAATTACAATTACATGAGAATAGCTTAATAAAACAGTTCAAAAGACGGCAATTCTGACGTCATCATACATTTTTGGCCAGGTCTCTAAGGTAAAAGAATGTACACAAAGCTGAAGCTTAAAATTGTGAACCCAGGCTGTACCATGATAGCAAGCAGGTCAGGTTCGCATTAACTGGACAATAACTAACAAAATCGAGAATGAAAGTGAGTTGACTATCAAAAGATTCAGAACTATTGATTTTGGAGGAAAAAAAATGACAAATCTGTTAAACACATGAATAATGATAAAGTCTTGAACGCTTTGTCTATATCTGTCTGTGTGTTTGTATATCTCTCATATATATATATATATATATATATATATATATATATATATATATATATATATATATATATATATATATATATATATATATATATATATATATATATATATATATTCAGCCAGCCAATCTCAAAAAGGTAATAATTGTAGGACTAAAGAAATCCAAAAGGCATAAAACTCATCATAATAAAAGACAAAAGACAGTAGAGTTTACACCTTTGACCAAAAAAAAAGATTACGTTGTTGTTGTTGTTGTGGGTCTTAACGCCATTTTTCAGCACACGATAGGATATACATGGCGGCCAGTATTAATGGTGGAGGAAGATACCGGGAAATTCCCGGAAAGAACCACCGACCCACGAGAAACTTCTGGCAAGCTTTCTCACATATTCACATTCGCCGAATCCTAGATTCGAACCCACACAGACAGAGTTGAGATGGCAGTGATAAGTAATGGACAGCTCTTTAGACAACTCGGCCGAAAAGATGAAGGAAAGAAATAATTTATTCGAATATAAAATTCACACTTTACATTTTCAACCAAAGGAAGAAGAAATTATTGTTCAATGTTTCCCTTTGGAAAATCAACACATTTTGTGTTACATTTTGAGTCAGGTGCCGTGGTAGTTTAGTTGGTAAGACGTCATCCAAGGGTTGCGGCTTCGATAGACGCATCGACTGCGTTGGTTTGTCCCATTTCCTGGCCATGATATAGATAATGTGTTAAAACCCACAAAACAGAAACAAAAATTAATTTAGAATTCTCTGAAAGCACTGAGACATATATAATAGATGGATAGTTTTGTCTGGTACAAGATCTTTTGGGAGGGATGGCCTGATGGCCGGGCAGAGTTTCTGACTGATTAGCTTACTATTTTGTTCTCAAAATATCACAATTTCGTGTCCGGATTTAATATTACGTAATCTTTTCGTTTCGTTTGTACCGATTGTGGGGGTTAAAACAACGTAGAAGCTTTCCATGGTAGTAAATAGTGATTAAACTGTTCCGTTGCCGAGCTGTTAGATCTTTTTTCAACAAGGAACAGCAACAATTTATTTTTCATAGTTGTTGGTGGTGTTGTTCTAGGGCTTAACGCCATTTTTAAGCACACGATAGGCTATACATGGCAGTTACTATTAATGGTGGAAGAAGAAACCAGGAAATCTGCTGAAAGAACCACCGACCCACGATAATACTGGCAAGCTTTCTCACATATCCACATTCACCGAATCTTAGACTCGAACCTACGCAGTGGTGAGATGGCAGTGATACGTAACGGAGAGCGCTTTTGACCACTAGGCCACTCGGAGCCCCATTTTTCATAGGAAATAATTATGTTAACAATGGCTGTTATGACCAGCCTAACTCAGAAGACGAACATATATTAAAATGTCAATCTTCCGCACTCATATGGAAGAATGAGGTAAGTCTGGATAATTGGTTGCAAAAATGACTGATAAAAAATAAATCACTTATCCAATCAAAGTGTCGTTGATATGTAAAAATCGTATAACTGGTATCAATATAACCAACGTTTAGCAGCACCATAAGTGGAAATCAACGATCTCGCCAGTAAAAGTACCTGCGCACAAGTCACTGTCATCATTTGATTATGTGTCACCTTGTCATCAACACAATACAGGACTGCGGCATTTAGCCATAGAAACAAGATGCCTTTGGATAAAAATGTGACTTTTGAGGAATCATGCCCTTTATTGATTAAAATGTTGAGAGAACAAGGCAATGATAAATACACTAGTCTCCTGGGAGAAAATAAACAATCACAGTGAGAACGTGAAGGCAAATGTAGAAAACTTCACTTCTAGTGTGATCTTGATAGTTTACATTTACTGGAAGTGAAGACAACATTACCTTGAATAATTAATTACATTAAAGTGAAACATCATCATACATTATATTATTGGACTAAAAGGGAATTTTCACAGTTTCTAATTATCTTTTTCTTATTTACATTTTTACACGCGTGTAATCAATCTCTCTTGTACACCAGTTTACACATTTGCTTTGATTTATTTATGCACGAGTAAATTTGTAGTGTATGCACATCTGCAGTACGTGTACGCATAACAAAATATACTCACGTGTGTGTGTCACAGACTTAACAATTTACTGTGGCATGCAAGAGGTGCGTCAGTCGTTATCGTGTGTCTCGCCTGCAATAACGAATGCGGGACGTGAAATCATTTAAATCCATCAGTAGCTGAGGCAACATCGATTCCGTGGTGGGGTGGGGTTTCCTGTGTAAAGATCATATGACCAGTATAAACTTTTATATGGATATCTGTAATATTTAGACTTCAGAATGAGTAAGAATTGTTGGGTTTTTTTGTCTTTTCTCACCTGGACTATTTATCCCTTGAGTAAGGTCGATGTCATTTAAAAATCTTTATTTAGGTTTGGATCAGTCTTCTGTACAGACATGATCCTATAACTTGGATGGATTGATTTCGAATTCAGACTGAAGAATCAATTAGCAATGTCTTTTCATCTCGACAAGCCACACCCGACTTTAATGTCAAGCTCATTTGAAAATATTTTTCGCTTAATTAGCAGTCGTTTTGTATTGCAACTAAACCTTTTGTGTTCCACACACACACATTGCAGAAAAGATGCAGGAAAAGCTATAAAATAACAAGTTATTTATGTTTCAGTACTAGTACCGTGCACATAATGTCGTCAGTCTAAAGCTTTTATTGCTAACGCTGCTAAAAAATTCTTCTAACGATCGTTTGTGTTTAAAGATATTTAAAGACATTTCCTTTTGAACAGTTAAGATTTTTTTTATTACCTCCTCTTTTTTCAAACACTGGCAGAGACATTCTGATACGAGACACTTTTGAATCCTTTTATAACACATTTTTAACACAGCCAAGAAACTAATATTTAAATGCTTATTTAAATATTCTGGCAACTCCGGATTAGCCAAAGAAATATGCAAACAAATGCGATTTTGATAAACTGAAATCTCACAAAAAACTATTGTTTCCATACTTATGTTTATTATTATATTTATCTGTTTGAAAAGAAGACCTTTTGACTACGGATGCTGAGAGAAAGCCACAGACATGATTCGGAAAACGGTCATAAACATAGTTGCAGACTTTAACTCTTACAGTTGCTTTAATGTACTTTAACAAGCAAAATTCACCCATTGTAACTGCCAGATTAATTTACTTTGCGTTACTGGAAGGCTATACTAATCTTGGTGCTGGAATTGGTAGTCTTTATTTTTTAGCTGGAAGACATTTTAGTGCACTAGGGTCAAGTCAGCAAGAAATCGATATCCTAAGAATCTTTATGAAAACAAATCCTACTCAGCAGATTCTTTCAAACTTTTCAAAAGCCTTGTAGAACAGTTCTTCTTCATTAGCTAACCAGCAAACAAAGACACATGCACTGAAAATTCAAGTAATTTTTATTGTTAAAATTAACACAAATAGAGACAGGCATATTTCAACGAGAGAGAGAGAGAGAGAGAGAGAGAGAGAGAGAGAGAGAGAGAGAGAGAGAGAGAGAGAGAGAGAGAGAGAGAGAGAGAGAGAGAGAGAGAGAGAGAGAGAGAGAGAGAGGTGGGGTAGGGTGGAATAAGACCATATAATAAATTTTGGAAGGAGTCTATGCTGACAGTTCTATTCATGATGCGTCAGGTGCTTAATATATACCATGATATGAGTATTGTAGTCGGGTGTAGTACATGCAGGTGCTCGTTACAGAGAAAAGAGACCATTCTAGCTTTTCATTCTATTTCCAAACCTGCCGGAAAGTTTCTTAATTGAAATAGCTAGGCATAAAGTTTCATTTAAGTCGTAACATAAAATTTTATTTACAACCAATCCTTGAACTCGTATTCATCGTAAAAACTCACAATGTCGTTTACAATGGCTGTCGGGATCTACTTTTACAAGAATGTCGAAAAGTTTAAACATAATAATCTTCAGAATAGAAAACCGAACTCAGAAATCCATTGCGAGAGTCATTTTAACCTTGATTAATACTTTTGTTCCACGCTGTCGAACCTAGGTAGTAATTTAAAGTAAAAACAAAGGGTTGCATTGTCTGATGGCTATGGTTGAAATATGAGTAATAAGTCCAATTTTACTGTGAAATATATTCAATATTTACCTGTCATGACAGGTATTGTTCTTACGCCTGATGTCCACATGCACACCGGATTGGTGAATAAACGATTTTAGTATGGTAAGTACCTAAGTCAATGTTTTAATGTAATCTATTAGTAAATATGTATCGATGTGATATAACATCAGCTGTACAATCATTTTACTTCGCAACATTCACTTCTATTAACAGTTTTGAATAAATTACAAATATGAACAGGGCAGGGCACAACGAATATATCTGATATCTGTTCAATAATGAAGTTGCAGTCTAGCAATGATTTCCAAATTAAAACATACACATTTTTACGTGTACATTTATTTTTCACTCTAAGTAGCGATCAGCGGCGTCTTTAGAATGCACTGAAATGATATTACACGTCTTCCTCCAAGAATATATAGAGTCCAACTTATCAGATGATTGAATGTATTGGAGGATTTAAACATTTAAAACGTTCCGGGAATAGGAAGTGTCCAAATTTATTTTGCGTGTTTAGGGGTGGAGTGGGTGCGTCAGAAGAGTACAAATACATATGACAAGAATTGGTGATTCCACCAAAACATGTATGTCGACGACTGTTCTCCATTTAGTATGTATGTGTGTAGCCTTTAAAGCACGTCAGCAGAATAATAGCTATATCGAGCCAATTAAAAATGAAGTTCTGATAATGTAAAAATAAAGAATTGCACAAAAACTCAAGGTTACATCTAGAACCAGGATAATTCTTTGAAGGAAATATTGGAACTTACATCACCAAGAAAGGCATTATAAATCAGTGTCATTTTACAACAGACAGTTGACTTCTCTGATTTTTATGAACATCAACGAATTTGTTTAAAAAAAATATTTAATTCAACTAGTCTCTCCTTATCTCCCTGAGTATGGAAGGCCTTAGTCTCTCTCCCCATCACGATCTCTTTCCAGCGAAAGGCAAAAGAAAAATTACAGCACTGCAATGGATATTACAACGAAAAGGCAGAATGCTCATAGTGGCTCAACAATGAAATTGTTTTCACGAGTAAGCGAAACAAGGAGTAAGATCGTATTTTTTAATCACTGAAAACATATAATGTTATCAAACAAGAGGTTTCAGCTTAATTACACAGTATCCGACTAAATTTATTGCCTGCATGACCTGCATGATTATTACAGTTATAAATATGGTGGTGTGTTTATAATTTTTAACGTAGCTTTAAAAAAATTTCAGTCATATAGCTACAATGTCTGCAGTGTGGCAGTTTATAGTGGTATCTAGCACTGGGGCATCATGCCGCAGACATGTAGCATGATGTCCCACCCAGTCACATTATCCTGACACCAGGCCGACCAACCTCGACACTAACCTTTTAATGCTGAGCGTCAAGCGAGGTAGTTGTTAGTACCCTTTTTGTAAGTCTTTGGTATGACTCGACCGAGGATTGAACCCACGACCTCCCGCATCCGAGGCGGACGCTCTAACCACTAGGCCACCGGAGCGGTTCAATTAAAAATATGTGTATTTAGGGTGATAATGGAGCAGAATACGCTGCAAAATAAAAAAATTCTCAATACATAAAATATCTAGTCTATCCAGGTAGTTTGTTTTGGACTTTATGTTTTATTGCACAGCAACGCAAGAAGGTTATTTACATGCTGAGATAATTGGAATAAAGTGCCTTGCTCAGGACACACCAAGCTGACCAAACTGAACTGATTTGATAGTAAGATTCGAGCGCGCACCCTTTTGTAGTGTGTCCCACAGATTATCTAATGAGCTACCGTGGATGTCCATGTAGTTTTCAATTAAAGCACGCCAAACACCACCCAGACAGGGATAGGCGCCAGTTGCAGTGGCAGTGGATTTTGATTAAAATGTAAAATCAGTTTATACAACAACATTCGAACTTTATTTGAATTTCAAGACTATTTTCTGACAGGAGATGTGTGAATCTTTTGCAATAGACATACGCTCTGCAGCACAAACGGCAAAGGTGGAATCGCATTTATTACTTATTACAGTAGAAATAATACAAACGCAACTTTCAATTACAAACTGGAAATTACATTCCAGTTTAATTCTTAAACGTCGATTCGAACAGCATGTTACTGTTGTCGGTATACCACTTTTTCTTGCCCACCGGTTTTCTAACACGTACAAAATATGTTGTCTGTGCTAAATCATAAGTATAAGGACCAAATAACTTATGTACTGAGGAATTTCTTATTAATAAGGTATTGAATATGTTCTTGTCTCTTTGCAGGGAGACAGACTGACAGAAGAACATATTGCAGGTAATGTCCTCAAGACACGCGTTTATGGCAATATCAATGAATCTACGTCTTTAACTATACTTTTTTCGTATTAGTTTTGGGTGGGTGGATGATTTTCCAATATTATATGGGGGCAATTTTGTCCATACTTGAAACTTGACATTTTTAAAATACCTTTCTATGTTTAATTCTGTCTTGATGTTATTTTTAAATACATAACTATATTGAACCCTGCTTTGCTGCTTTGTTTAGATTTCACTGTCAAATACTGGTTGAAATTTAGTTCTTTGCTGTCAGCTACTGAATATTCAAAACAATTAACTGTCGTGAGATACCAAGGATCGCTACGCGATGTTCTTCCCCAACGTTGACAGAGAAACGTAATCATAGTTTTTACACAGTCTGGCAGGGCATCGACCAATCCCACCCTCATTCCGAGGGGTTAAATATATTTGTTGATACCAACTTGGCCCTACTCTTTATCTGTTTGATGTACCATATTAATAATTCATGTTTTAGCGTCTTGGCAATAATATAGAACTTGTGTTGCATCACTATACAAGCCCATTGTAGTCCATAAGAAAATAAATTATACTTGTATATGAATTTCTATGGCGATATACTAAGAACTGGACACTGTCTTTGCATTCATTAGAAAGCTACAAGGAAGCCTGAACAAAAAGTGAAATGTTTACAGAGTTCAGCCTTTAGCTTTTGTGTAGGATGACAAAAACGTATGATATGAAGGGTTCCACCTGAACTAGAAAGTACTATAATTTAAATGCAACATAACATGCTAGTGTTTTTGTTTCACTTTAATAGCTACGAAAAATAGTCTTCTATTTGAACTTATAACTAATGGACTAAATTTCATTCAAAAGATTTGAATAATGTCAAAAATATGTAAGACACTTTATCAGTTTAGTGATGCTAATTTTATGCAAGACACCTTATCAGTGTAGTTAATGTCAGGTTTATGTAAGACACTTTCTCAGTGTAGTAATGCCAGTTTTATGTAAGACACTTTATTAGAACAGTAATGTCAGTTTTATGTACGACATTTTATCAGTGTAGTGATGCCAATTTTATGTAAGTCACTTTATCAGTGTAACAATGCCGGTTTTACGAAAGACACTTTATCAGTGTAATGCTGCCAATTTTATGTAAGACCTTTTTTAGTGTATTGATGTCATTTTATGAAAGACATTATCAGTGTAGTAATTCTAGTTTTGTGTAAGACACTTTGTCAGTGTAGTGATGCCAGTTTTATGTAAGACTTTACATCAGTGTAGTAATGCTAGTAGTTATGTGTAAGACTCGTTGTCAGTGTAGTAATGTGTGTGTGTGTGTGTGTGTGTATGTGTGTGTGTGTTGTTGTTGTTGATGTCGAGTCGACGAAGACCACTCTAGTCAACCGTGAGTTGGAAGGGCTTGTTCTGTTCTGTGTGTGCGCAGGTGGCTGATAAGGCCAAACCTTGCACGGAAGGTTCGGTTGCAGAATGGACACGGGATAAGTGGGACATCTCCATGAGGGTCTCTGGCATATGCTTTTCTGACTTGCCTCTTTATCTCTGCAGCTACTATCCTGCTCGATTCGCACAGCTTGGAACCTTTGTGCAGACAGGAATGCCAAGTGACTCGATCGCTAGCTGTTTGCTCAGGGTTTATGTTGAACGCTTTCAATGCAGCTTTCAAATTGTCTTTGAAGCGTTTCTTTTGACCTCCGTGGGATCTCTATCCTTGCAGTAGCTCGCCATAGAAGAGTCTCTTAGGCAGCCGGTGGAGTGGCATGCGTACAACATGTCCCGCCCTGCGTAGCTGGGACTGCATCAGGATAATGTGAATGCTGGTAAGACCTGCTTTGGCTAGTACCTCGGTGTCTGGGACTTTGTCCTGCCATTTGATATTGATTATTTTCCTGAGGTTCATGGTGTGAAAGTGATTCAGCTTCCTGGCATGGCATTGATACACCGTCCACGTTTTGCATGTGCAGAGTAATGTGGGGAGTACAACTGCCCTGTAGACCTTTAGTTTGGTCATGATGCTGATGCCTCTTTTATTCCGGATGTATATTCTGTGCAACTTTCTACTTGGTCGTAAGATATATTTGTTTTCTCCTCCTTCATTCTCTGAGGTTACCATTCTACGCCACTCTGAGTAGTTAACATTTACGTTATCGAAACACATGATTAAATGTGTTGTGTGAGCAATAGTGTAAGACAGAGGTTCTTAAACTGGAGTAGAGTACAGTTGGTCCGCGGAAAGGTATATAATAATTTGCTAACGTTATAATCAACATTAGGAAAGATCACTAAGTGGTCAGCGGACACCTTCACCAATTTTCAAGTTGTCATCGAAAAATAAAATTTGAAAACCAATTGTCTAAGACAAAAGGAAACAAAATGGGCAGAAAGCATATAATAAGGTACAGAATACATTTAAACATTCGACCGTTAGGCGGTTCTAAAATATAAGATAAAGGCCGTGTGTAAAACCTAAGCGATGACATCATTAACTAAAACCGTTTACTCGTTTACATAAACACGTGGGGACTGGGGTTAGGGGTGGGGTAATCTACTCATAAGTTTAAATAGCTAAAATGATTTACAAGCAATGAAGATTATAACAGTGGTAAACAGGGTCGAAATGTATTTCTTTTTCAGTAATGAAGATTTTTTTATTACACTTTTTCTGTGTTAGATGAGATACACGTTACATTCACAACGGTCAATGTGGGTTTGCGAGAATGCTTCCTGTCGCATCCTATGAGTTTTGGGTTTTTTCCTTGTTCCTTCCTCCACCAAAATGTACTGGCCGCCATGCTTAGTAAATCGTGTTACAAAAAGCAAACCAAAGCATTCACAATGTCACCGGGAAGAACCAGTCTATTGAGAATACAATGACTACAAGCGGAATAAGTTATGTAACAAAAACGTTGTTCGGCTCTTATCAAAACTAAGTTTCGTTTACTCCTTGTAGCTTTCTAGCTTCTAGAATAGGTGTAGCCTACGGAACAATGCATACACTCTGGTCCCCCAAAGTCTATTATTTGTGATAAACACGTTGTTGTTGTTATAATTATTAAGACGGTTTCTGCCTGTGATATCCAGGATCTCAACAAGGATCGCTTATTTTACCTAATTTTGTTATACATCACATACTGCATAGAGTGCTATCGTTTTTTTTTTGGAGAAGGGAATTGACAAAAAGTCAAAACTATGTCGATCTGATTGTAGAAAATTTCGCACTTGCTTCAAAAGATTTATGATTACGAGAGAAAAAGGAAACGGGATAGATTGATAACAAAAGATTAACTCCAAGAGATTAATTGCAAATAATTAATTTCAAATTATATATATGTTCTGGACTGGACATCAATGACGAATCATGTCAGATAGCGTTACATTTTTCATAATGCGATCTTCTCTTAAGAGAGGCGCCATCGAGAAATAGATACATGCAATTATAATTGTTCATAATGTTCATAATGTGTAACGATGACTACTCAGATGGTCTACTTGGTGCTTATTTGTCCACACATCAATTATGTGGTGATTTAGTGATATTAGTGTGTAAATAAAATCTTTCAAGAGGGCTTAGTCAATTCAGTGAAAGTTTATTTGATGAAGCGTATTCGAAATTTTGAAATAAACACAGAGAACATGAAATACAAGACCCAGAACTCACTAATCGTAGCATAACCAATATAACTAATTAAACGAGTAATTTTGAAATGGGACAAAATTGTTCTTAGCAGGTGATAGTAAAACATAGCCATTGTCCCTGCAAATTTCTTAACTTAACGCTATGGTGTGATTCTGTGAGGTATTATTGTGTAATAATTAAAGATATGGACATAATTGTGAATTTGGTCTTTCTGGCTTTTGTTGTTCTTGAAACAGATGTTAGGCATGTACACCTTATGTTATCACTGTACATTATGCAGCCAGTGAAATACCAATAGCTAGTCGACATGGAAGTAGAGCTAGCCGCTTATGGCGGCCTTGGTTCAAGGCAAGTAGAATATCTGCAAACAGCATGAATGACAACTATTTTGAACTGCATCAAGCCATTAAGTACACTATGTTTTTCGAAATTATGGCACAGGGAAAGGGCTTGTGTTTGCACTTTTAGCATCACGTGTTTTAAAATAACGGCATGCGGACATGAAAACTGCATGTATAAATTTTTGGTGGTGTGGTGATTCGACTTTTTATTCGATGAATTTCCACTGATTTATCAGGTCGAGCGAATGATATCCTTATGTTTGGCTTTATTATGTCTATCCAAATTTATGGATCTTTTTGACATCACTTGTGACCTTCTTTTATGAATTTTTATATTAGGCAGGTGTAAGCAACATTACATTTGTGCATACAAACTCTCTCTTGCGCCATTAAACGGGAATTAATCTTTGAAAATAATCTTTCCACGTCAGATTTAATTTAGGAAAGTTATCCTTTTGTGTTTTACGATAGAGCTATGTCATTTAACCTGAATGCTTTCGTACCCCTGCCAGAAAGTGTCGAAATCAAATTTTGAAAACCGCAACGTATTTGTCATGTATAATATGCTATGAGGCTTGGGTTTCTCTATTTGGTTTCTGGGTTGCAACGTTTATGTATAGTATGCATCTAAATGGAAGAAATAGGCTAAATCAAGCTCTAATTAGAATTATCCTTGGAGTGTTTAGAAACCATTTCGTGCGTTCTTGTTGTTGTTGTTGTTCTCGGGCTTAACGCCATTTTTCAGCACACGGCGGGCAGTATTAATGGTGGAGGAAGAAACCGGGAAATCCGCGGAAAGAACCATCGACCCACGAAAAGCTACTGGCAAGCTTTCTCACATATCCACATTCACCTAATCTTAGACTCGAACTCACGCAGACAGAGGTGAGATGGCAGTGATAAGTAACGGACAGCGCTTTAGACTACTCAGTCACTCGGGGCTCCTATTTCGTGTGTAATTCAAACTTGGTCCGCGCGTAGTTGCTGTGTACTGAAAGTTGATATTAATCTACGGTAAACATGGTTTAACAATGGGCCTTGCAGTAACGTAGCAAGAAATTATGTTTCCACGACACCCCAAAGAACGAAAAACTTTATTCTGTTGAGGAATTTAAGAAACGGAAGAAATAATTTGTAGGCCAACTTGAAGCCCAATGTCATTTTCGAGTGCGAACCGAAGGACGTATAATTCATTTTTCTGCCTATCAGTCCCTTCGCGTGTCTGTGCTTATCACATTTGTTGTACGTTCTCCACCTATCCACTTTTCAAAGTATGAGGTAAATCTTGCTTACTAAAGAGGTTGCTTACTAGAGAGGTTGCTTACTAAAGAGGTTGCTTGCTAGAGAGGTTGCTTACTAGAGAGGTGTCGTAACTGATGACCACTATGACAAGGAAGATAGCAATTGCAATGTCAGGTCGTAATAGAAGAGAATTACATCTAGATCCGAGACTGTCAATGGCGCAACAATTGTTATTTGGTATTAAAAAAAAGGCTTTAAATGCACAACTCTAAATACACAAAATTCTGTTTTCATTATTCAGTATTTAATATCAGTCAATGCCTTCCGACAATGTCAAACATAAATACAACAGGTTACATATCTACGTTTAGTATTTTAGACTTCGTAATTTATGTAACATATAAGTATTCAACATATGCCTTGAAGGTAGCCCACTAGGAACAGTATTATTTCTGTAGACTGTCAGATTAGAAGATTAGCCTGAAAGGTGTTTATGAAGTCATCGAATTTAAATACAGACATAATTATAGATTTAAGTTTAAAGATCACATGTTTTACTTGATTTGTATATACACCTGATTCTTCTGTGCAAATGGTTAGTGTACTAAGTTTTGAATGTATTCGTCTGTTGAATTCCAGAAATCAGAGAGACCTTTAGTCTGTTTGACAAAGACGGAGATGACTGTATTACAACACGGGAGATTGGAGCGGTAATGCGGTCACTGGGACAAAATCCATCCGAAGCAGATATTCTGGCCATAATTAAGGAAGTAGACCCTGAAGGTAAGAGCATATGTTTGCTGTCTTGCATCAATCCTAAATGTATTCTTCTCAATTAACATCGTCTACCCCAGTCACCAAAATAGGTGGAAAATACAAAATACCTGCGCTTTTCTATATCCAAATATTTTGTCTTAGTTACAAGGATTGATTAGGTTCTGAATTATACTGTTCCCTCTACCTCTGTATGTATGTATGTATGTATGTATGTATGTATGTATGTATGTATGTATGTATGTATGTATGTATGTATGTATGTATGTATGTATGTATGTATGTATGTATGTATGTATGTATGTATGTATGTATGTATGTATGTATGTATGTATGTATGTATGTATGTATGTATGTATGTATGTATGTATGTATGCATGTATGTATGTATGTGATCATAATGCAACATAGTCTTCACAATAACTGGAACAAAAAAGATTATGTTAGACAGGCAAATAATCGATGTCTGAAAAACATAAGAACAATATAATGAAAACTATTGCGAAACTAGCACAATCTACCGATTCCTTTTTTAAAGACAAAAAGCCAGCAAAGAACAATGACACAAACAAAAGCATACCAAATAAAATTTATAAAAAAAAACAATAAAGAAAAAAAAAAAACACAAGAATGTTAAATCGCTATGGAATAAATAAGTGGCATATTTTCGTAACATTGCTGCAATTTAAAGGTCATTTTCAAACTAGGATTGTTTCGAGTCCGGCTCAGTTTCAATTTGTATGGCTCAAATTTTTATTGTCAGTCAGTAAAAGTAAACAAACAATGTTACAAGAACAAAAAAAAAAACATCGACCCTCAATAATAAACACACAGTCATACACTGTACTTAGCACAACTACAGCATGCATTTAGTGTACTATTATTTTCTCAGGTAACGGCACAGTCGAATTTCCTGACTTTCTGAAGATGTTGGCAAGGAACGTAAAGCATGTGGACACAGAAGATGAAATTAAAGAAGCCTTCAGAGTGTTCGACAAGGACGGCAATGGATTCATAAATGCGTCAGAGCTACGTCACGTAATGACCAACTTAGGGGAGAAACTGACCGACGACGAGGTCGATGAAATGATTATCGCGGCGGACAAACTTGGAAATGGGCACATCAATTATAACGGTGAATACTTTAGCATAAGTGACAACTTTTACTGTTAAATTGGATTAATAGTGTTTCTGCGACATGCGGTATAGATAATAAATACACCACTGGTATTCCTTGATACTTCGGGGAAAGATAAATAAGGTAATGCTAATGACATATCCTATCAATATTAGATACTGGAAGGCTCACTGGTAACGCTAATAGCATATCCTATCAATGCTAGGGGAGTGTGAGGAACATCGATAATGCTAACGGTATATCATATCAATACTAGGTGGGTGGGTGGGTGACACACTAGTAATGTTAATCCTATGAATGCTGGGTGTTGGAAGGAATATCGGCAAAGCTAATGTTATATCATATCTATACTAGATGGGTGGGCGTCACATTGGCAATGATAATGGTATATCCTATGAATGCCGGAGGGTGGGGTGGGAAGCACATTGGCAATGATAATGGCATATCCTATGAGTGCCGGAGGATGGGGTGGGAAGCACATTGGCAATGATAATGGTATATCTAATGAATGCCGGAGGGTGGGGTGGGAAGCACATTGGCAATGATAATGGTATATTCTATCAACGCTGGTGGCGTGGTTTCTGGGTTTGTTTCTAAACATTCATTATACTTAACTGGAATAAATTATTATTCTCAGGAACTCCTGTTATGTAAGAAATGTACAACATCGTATGGCGGGTATAAAACATTAGAAACATATATTGTTATAATATTTCTTTGACGACTTTTCAGGTACATATAACTAAGGTCTTATTTGTGAAAATTATTTAATAACTATTGATAACTATGAAATTTTCAAACCTAAACAAGCTTATTATGAGAAAGTTGATATGCGAATCGCGTATAATAAAACCGCCGTGTCAAAACACACAGAATATAATTGTTAGGGAAAGAAATTTGAACCTAATTTTTAAATAATAATTGAAGATTATAATTTATCGTTTCAGATTTCGTCACAATGCTGCTGAGTACCAAGTAGTAAAAGTTTGAACTCAAAGAATCAACACTCTTTAACTAAAATTTCCATCGGTTGCCAGTGTTTTGACACCGTATTACATTTAGGTCATGAAGTCAACCAACCGTATTACATTTAGGTCATGAAGTCAACCAACCGTATTACGGTTAGGTCATGAAGTCAACCAACCGTATTACGGTTAGGTCATGAAGTCAACCAACCGTATTACGGTTAGGTCATGAAGTCAACCAACCGTATTACGGTTAGGTCATGAAGTCAACCAACCGTATTACGGTTAGGTCATGAAGTCAACCAACCGTATTACGGTTAGGTCATGAAGTCAACCAACCGTATTACGGTTAGGTCATGAAGTCAACCAACCGTATTACGGTTAGGTCATGAAGTCAACCAACCGTATTACGGTTAGGTCATGAAGTCAACCAACCGTATTACGGTTAGGTCATGAAGTCAACCAAATATGATCACGAAACCACAGAATGAAATTAAAGGATACTCAAAGATTACATGTATCAGGCGTAATTCGGTTCTGAACAAAGATAAAACAATAATTGAATGAGTTTCTTTAAAAATATTAATAATAAAAATTTGGTGTGTCTGTGTGTGTTTGTGTGTGTGTGTGTGTGTGTGTGTGTGTGTGTGTGTGAGAGAGAGAGAGAGAGAGAGAGGCGTTATCATTTGTAAGTACATCATCCCCCAACCCCCCACCTCCACCATACCCCACTCCACACACAAACATTCAGCCTGGCAAATATTGACTGCTGTCCCATTTTTGCAATTAATTCGTATAAATACCATTAAATGCACATTTTATTGGTGGAGCACGATTCAAGTACTGCGAATGCTCAGTAAAATATATTTCATCACGTGCGAGAAAATGCAATGCAATAAACATACCAGATATTCACAGATACTTTAATAAAGTTGTAACCTTTCCCTGTCTCCATTTATCGGTAACTTTCTAATTTTCTTCAAGAAAAAAAGGCAAATTTTATATACATTCTTATTATAGTAAGTGGCTATACAATGAAATTGAAATAAATTCGTTAATGGGAATTAAAGCCTCAGTCTTATTTCGAATCCCCCCTCTAGCACCCAATACCACCCTTTCAAACACCCCAGCATATTTGGCCCGATGAGCCACCACCCTTGTGTCGTAAGAGGGGCAAATTGGGGTCATGGGGTATTCACAAAAGTCTTCTATTTGAATGATTTTACAACCTTGCATTTTAAGAGACTTTTTTCATTTTTACATACATACATATATACATACATACATACATACATACATACATACATACATACATACATACATACATACATACATACATACATACATACATACATACATACATACATACATACATACATACATACATACATACATACATACATACATACATACATACACACGCATTCATTTTTACATACATACATACATACATACATACATACATACATACATACATACATACATACATACATACATACATACATACATACATACATACATACATACATACATACATACATACATACATGCATGCATCAATACATACAAACATACATACATACATACATACATACATACATACATACATACATACATACATACATACATACATACATACATACATACATACATACATGCATACATGCATACATGCATACATAAATACATAAATACATACATACATACATACATACATACATACATACATACATACATACATACATACATACATACATACATACATACATACATACATACATACTATTGCTCTCCGATATAGTATAACTTAGCTTAACATCGTACTATCACATTAAGTTGATGCTCTGCAAAAGGGGTACCAGGGTTGAGGACAGGATTTCTGGGCCCTAAAAAAAATTATCCCTATGAATTATCTCCCCCGCAAAAAAAAATTGTCCTCTCTTCGATATGGGCTCCCTGACCGCTGTGGAATTTTATTGTAGTTGTCCTACCTTGAATGCAGCCTTGAGGGTTACCTATGAACATAGTTTGTCAGAGATATCCATCACATATTCTGAATGAGAGAGTTTGCGTGAATATTATGGATAGAGTATATAAAACTAGTAAATTTTGCATGTTCAGCACTAACATATATGCAGATATTTTGAATAAATTATTTATATCATGGCGTTATATTTCCATAGTTTTTATGTATCAATAATATCTTGCAATAAATTACCTCATCATTAGAAAATAGTCACACAGATCGTAGAGATCTCAAATTTGTTCAATGAAAATATCAGGTTGTATTTGTGAATTTAACAGTGTCTGTTTTCCGTTTATGCTTCTCCATCCCACTCAGACATGTACGTATACAACCACTAAAAGATTGCATACGTACAGGACATACGGTACTAATTGTATGGAAAAATGTTAACCAGTCTGGAAATGAGTGAAAATGAAATAGTATACATGGGTTTGGCTGGCCAGGATTGGTTAATAATGTAAGTTACTTTTAGGAAAAATAATATTTTCAGAGCTTATCCTAGTTGTAACTGACGAAAAAAAAATAGAGATATTGTTTTATTGATGAAGTTTCAGTCATTTAACAGTTTAAAAGTTTGGAACACTCATCATTAAAAGTAGCACCTGACTTGTGCGGAATTAAAAGCACGTTTAAAACACATGTAGGTCCAGAAAATGCAGCGGGTCAAATAATTTTCTCTACACTGAACCTGAAAACCTGACATCTAGGTTATATATATATATATATATATATATATATATATATATATATATATATATATATATATATATATATATATATATATATATATATATATATATATATATAGATGCAATAAACTGACGACGAACAGTACGAAACTAGTAACTAACCAGCCTAAGCGCTTTCGACTCTTAATGAGTCTTTTTCAAAGGCAAATACAAAACATAGTTACGACAAACAAATAAACACAAAAACGTTGTGTTTGTAAACCTCTACATTTCTGTCTTCACATGTGCTAAAACTATAAATACAACCAGCTTGTATAGCTGGTCTATACTAGTCTATACAAGCTGGTTGTATTTATAGTTTTAGCACATGTGAAGATAGAAATGTAGAGGTTTACAAACGCAACGTTTTTGTGTTTATTTGTTTGTCGTAACTATGTTTTGTATTTGCCTTTGAAAAAGACTCATTAAGAGCCGAAAGCGCTTAGGCTAGTTAGTTACTAGTTTCGTACTGTTCGTCGTCAGTTTATTGCATCTATTTTAATTAATCCCTGACACACGTGATCTCTTGGTGGATCCAGTACGCTTGAGAGGGTTGTTATTCGCCATATGATTTGTATTCTTTATATATATATATATATATATATATATATAGATATATATATATATATATATATATATATATATATATATATATATATATATATATATATATATATATATATATATATATATATATATATATATATATATATATATATATATATTGATAAATGTAGGTTTGATTATGCATATTCAGAAATTTAAAGTTATTGAATTGTTATAATATCATGGTGTTTGCATAGGTTTACAATGGGAACTAAATTAGTACTGTGAGTCCTATATCACCCCTTCATGTATACTACTATGAATATGCATACACAACAACGGAAAAGAAGTAAAAAAGACCCACGTGCATCATTACACTAGCTTCCGATCACAAACAGTCCAACACACCCATAACACGACACAGATGAAACTTTTCACAGCTTCCAATGACAAACAGGTCAACATGATCCGGATAACACCAGTAAAAGCGCAGTGAAGATAGATATTTCAACATTTTATAAGTCATTTTCTTTTAATCACAAACACAGATCTTTCATTCAGAAGTATGTGTATGCCATTTCAATCGATATACAGTGCAACTTGTATGATCATCAAAACAATCGATATACAGTGCAGCTTGTATGATCGTCAAAAAAATCCATATACAGTGCAGCATGTAAGATCGTAAATATAATCGATATACAGTGCAACTTGTATGATCGTCAAAACAATCGATATACAGTGCAGCTTATTTGATCGTCAAAATAATCTATATACAGTGCAGCTTGTAAGATCGTAAGTACAATCGATATACAGAACAACTTGTTTAATCGATATACAATGCATCGTGTATAATCGTCAAAACCTGCTGCTGGTGTCCGAGTATTGCTTTTGGAAAATTTAGTTACAAAAAGCGTCGTTTTATTTTATCTAGTACAGGCCTGTATAATGACCAGTCAATTGCAAATATATATATATATATATATATATATATATATATATATATATATATATATATATATATATATATATATATATATATATATATATATATATATATATATATATATATATATATATATATATATATATATATATTTCGATCTCTCTCGATTGATTCGTTAGTGATGCTATTCTTCTTTATTCTGGCTTATAATTTCCCATCGCCCCTAACATATATTGAGTTCACCGAACATTCTGAGTGATAACAAAATAAATATGTGCCCACATCAATCTATATATGCTTTATTTATTTTTCTTTCTTTATTATTGCATGCAATTGATATCGTTCGTACTTTGAGAGCTGGAACAGTTGATGGAAGATCAGATATCACGTAAGTGTTCATCTTAAATAGTTGGGTGGTAATTTTAAGTAGTTTTATTTATGTCTTTACAGTACTAGTGCGTAACTTATTGTTTTACTTTTTTTGACCGCTCCGGTGTCCTACGTGGTTAGAGCGTCCGACTTATGTGCGGGAGGTAGTCGAGTCATGCCAAAGACTTATAAAAATTGTATTAGCAGATGCATCGCTTTGCGCTTAGCATTAAGAAGTTAGTGTTAGGACTGGTCGGCCTGGTGTCAATATAACGTGTCTGGGTAGGGCATGATGCTAAATGTCTGCGGCATGATGCCCCAGTGTTAGACATCACTATAAACTGACACACTGCAGACATAATAGCGATAGGACTGAAAAACTGTAAGAACTACGTTCAAAATCTAAAATCACACACACACACACACATACATACATTTTTATTTTATTTACTAAGTGAACAGCATGTTCTGGCACTTCAATTATCGGTGTAACACCCAATTCCAAACATCGGTAGGGAACAACGCCTGCGTTGGGATGGATCTTGGTAGATACATGTCTTACTTCCAACTAAAACTAAAAAAAAATTCTAGCAGTATTGGGAGATTGTGATATTACGCATGCCCAATATCACTTAAAAAAACTGTTATATTGTCATACAATGGGTTTCTTAGACTGGTCATGCGTTCAATGTGTCATTACAAAAGATATATTTCCCCAGCATCGAAATACAAATTCACAAGCACACCATTTTCACCCTGTGTAAATTTGCACCTGCAACAACAAAACAACAATAACTACTACTACTACTACTACTACTACTACTACTACTACTACTACTACTACTACTACTACTACTACTACTACTACTACTACTACTACTACTACTACTACTACTACTAATAATAATAATAATAATAATAATAATAATAATAATAATAATAATAGTGAGCAATGGGCTTCCCGACATCCCACCTCTACCCATGACCGACAAAAAGGGCGGCAGCACCGGGGATGTATCTCCGGGTCCAGTAAGGGGACCAGGGCCGAACAACACTTTTTAACTAGGAGATGACCGGGTGTTTCTTACCCCAGGGCCCGAGATCGCTCTCTACGGCCCTGCTACTACCCCAAGATGGATACGAGTCGATAGTTAAAACAATGGCATATTTTTCATAAAACTAATGTGAATACCAAGACTGGTCAACATACGTCTCCTGACTCACATCCGTTGATGATCATTGCATGTACTGAGTTTCATATAAAAATTCACGGAAAACTGAACAGTCCTCTGACACATTTTGCTAAGAGTTATTGCCCTCTTTTGTCGTGCAGATGAATCCAGGATAGCCTGAACGCAATTAGTACCGCATGTTTTTGATCGATGACTTCGAAACGGTGCACGTATCATGGTACTCTTGCACGTTTGCTCTTTTTGACATGTAGGACGACGCAATGATATAACATTCTAAATGCATTTGGTCTCTATGATCGCTATGAAAGTTTGGCATGTTGTGGCGATATTCTGATTATCCACACATCGACAAATCAGTGCTCTTCACATGATTGTTAAAGTTGATGCCATTTGCGTCCTACAGCCGAATGCAGTACAAGAGCGACTCTTCTGAATTCAACTTGTCTCAGTTTTTTTAATGGATAGTTGTACGTATTATATTCATATTGCAAACATGCACAGATTTGCAAATATTGGATCTTCCGTGATCTTTAAACGGTTTATTACATTTTTGTTTACTTGAAGCCTTATATTATGCATTGAGAGAATTGTATGACTACTATTAGGAAGCAGTTTGAAATGGGTTGTAAAATATCTGTGTGAACGTTATGATCATCATTTAAATGTATTTATCAACAAGTCATTGTGCTCCCATAACTTTTGCTGGATTTATCAGCATTTTTGTCATGTAGATAAATGCAGAATTTTCTGATCTCAATTATAGTATTCGCATATTCTCCCGTTTATATTTGACCCCCAACCACCACCACCAATTTTAAAAACGAAAACCATCAGGGCTTTTAAAAAAAAATGCACAAGACATGGTCATTTCTTTTATTGATTTATAATTTCTAACCTGTCTCCAAGAGGTCCCTAACACCGTAGACTTATTGGTATTTCAATGCAAATTGAATCCAGGACCAGATAAAGGCCTTTGGGGGCCCTGGGCATAGTCAACGTAGCGTCCCATAGCAATCCTGCCTTGTGAATAGATAGGGTTACAGTACTATTAACAACACTGCCTGTGAAATCAGACAATAATATACGGGGGCTCATTGAGTCTCGAGGGCCCTGCCTGTGAAATCAGACGATAATATACGGGGTCCCTTGAGCCTCAGGGGCCCTGGGCACTTTGCCCACTTTCTATGGATAATCCGACCCTGATTAAATCCCTCGATGTAAACAAGCAGTCTGCTCACTGTAGTTTTATGGTTTATAGAGCAGACCATTTCAGTGAAATCTGTGTAGTCTGTATCCACTATTTGCAATGTCTAGTATTATTATTTCTAAACAAAATGACAAAATAAAAAGAAGGCATTCTTGTATACATGTATTGAAAGAGATATAACTCCTAAAATTTATGGTATTCTTGAGATTATCGAAGACTGTGAACTAATCCACATCTGTTGCTTTAAAACATAGACTTGACCGTGAAAACATTGCGACCGTAAAAAACTGGTAGACACTACAGATCAACTATACATCCACCCCGTAATACTCTCGATAACTGTCGAGTTGTTCCTCAGATTACCAAATAACTCTGATTTATACACCCCATAATACGGCAGTCTTGATATCGTTCGCTCGTTTTCTCCTACTAGCCATAAAACTGACCTAAACTAACAAAGCATACAATATCGTTCTTTCCGAACCTTTAAAAATTAAGAAAGGTACTGGTGGAAGACCAGGGATTATTTCAACTTTAACTCAGATTTTACTGAATACAATGTGGTCATATTATCCTGAAACGAATTTACGCCATATTTAGGCAGCATCTTTCAAGCCAGATACTTTAAGATTTTAGATTGTCTTCGACATAATTGTCATAACATAGCTTTAACAATTTTTCAGTCATGTCGCTACGATGTCTACCTTGTGGCAGCTTATAGTGATGTCTAGCAATGGGGCATCATGCCGCAGACATGTAGCATGATGTCACCCAGTCACATTATCCTGACACCAGGCCGACCAGTCCTAACATTAACCTATTAATGCTCAGCGTCAAGCGAGGCAGCTGTTAGTACCATTTTTGTAAGTCTTTGGTATGATTCGACTGGGGATCGAACCCTCGACCTTCCGCATCCGAGGCGGACGCTCAAACCATTAGGCCACCGGAGCGGTTTATAATCGATTTAAATAATAAACATTTCTTTTAACTTTTAAAGTTCGTGGGTCTTACTTTTACTGTTCACAGTTCGAAGTCGTATGTTTTATGACGTCCTTTTTGACATATCCGCAGTGATATGATAAATCAGAGTGCTATGATTTCAGTATAACTGTGTGCGAGAGAAACTTCTATATTTCGAATTAAAATTAGAAAAGTAACTGTGAAATATGATTAAAATATGACTGCACAAACTTTTAGTCATTTTTCTATGACAAAACAGTCGTGTGGCTAACAGTAACACCTAATGACGGCCTTTCTCTCAAGAAAACCTTACACAAGATAGAAGTTTAAAGTGGTGGTTGCAATGTTGATCTACATATTACTTATTGTATTGCTAGAAGTGGTGTTGATTGGTCTATGTCCTTGTCAGTAACTAGGATCTAGAAATTTGAACGACATGCGGTGGGTAGGAGGGTGGTGAATTGGAAGTAATGGAAATATAGGAAATATATAGCCATAAGAAAGGGTGAATGGCCTATTCAGTGTGAGTTTCTTTTGATAACCTCTCTTTCCCTCTCTCTCTCTCTCTCTCTCTCTCTGTGATATATATATATATATATATATATATATATATATATATATATATATATATATATATATATATATATATATATATATAGAGAGAGAGAGAGAGAGAGAGAGAGAGAGAGAGAGAGAGAGAGAGAGAGAGAGAGAGAGAGAGAGAGAGAGAGAGAGAGAGAGAGAGAGAGAGAGAGAGAATAATCTGACATTGATGGAACCCTGGAACTTGAACTTACACAAAGTAACCTGCAATAAACTCGGTCGTCGTAATGGTGTGTATAAACTTTCCAAGATAATTATCTACAGCAATCCAAAGTTGAGACAGACAAACAGACGCAAACATATGGTCGATGTTAACTGTAATAAATTTAAATGTTTGATTTGCTGGTTCGTCATTTCGCTTATTCTAAATAACCCGATCATTTCAATAAACTCGCTAGTAACTGAATGGTTCCGAGTTCGATGTTCAAGAAGCTAACCACGTTGCGTTTTGTAGTTCGCTACTTTCTTAATTTTAATCTGTCTTCTCTTTTGTTATCATCTATTTGTCAGTAAGAATGAAAATATAAGCTAAAACAGAAACAAACAACTTATCAATTTCCCAAGAGGACTTTGAATAGCTGCAATAGGTACCGAACTACTTTTTGGTAGCAAACACATTGAGCACGCATGTGTATAGTTTGTTTTTCATTCCGTCAATAGTTTCATGAAGTGAATCCTAAATCCGTCGGAAATGCAAGCATGTGTATTTCATGTGTTCTAAATAAAATACATGTACGAATGATTTATCATTGAGATGCTACTCTTTGTATACAATTTTCATTAAAAACAAACTCTGCAAGCATCGTTTCTTTGTAAATAAAAATAAATTTTTCTATTGGTATTTCAATGAAAGCATGATGAATGGATAATCTACATACTGCCAATTTTG
The DNA here is from genome assembly GCA_016746295.1 of Potamilus streckersoni. Classification (NCBI taxonomy): domain Eukaryota; kingdom Metazoa; phylum Mollusca; class Bivalvia; order Unionida; family Unionidae; genus Potamilus; species Potamilus streckersoni. Next base: position 1,241,890 of record JAEAOA010000527.1, read on the forward strand.
TTTATCCGCTCAGTGTTAAGCTTTGATCTCAGGATTTACAAAATTGTCTAAACTCATTGCCATCTGGGTTTCGACTTTCTATTTTTTAAATATAAGTTTAGTTCCAGCCAGAATCAACTCCTCTGGAAAGCTGTATTTGCCATCGTATAGGTACTCCTTCATTCGTATTACTTTTATTTTTGGCATTATTTCTTCTACTTATGAAACGAATGTATATGGAGTTCTTAATGTACTAACACAGGTACATTTAATACTTAAGGCACATAAATGTAATGCAGGTGGATGTAGTACAAAGGTAAATGTTTTAAAGAAGGAAACACTAAAAGAACTTCATGTGCATATTCACCATAAATTCTTTAGTTGCTATTAATTGTCCTTTTTTTTTTGTTTACCTTTCTTCCTTCCTGGAGAGGAACTACGTGAGTTGTACAGCGGATGGCAAAGGTTAAAACTCATTGCATTTATATGCTTATCTAAGGACTTGCGAGCAGGTTAATGAGCTCACTTTAAAGAATGCATTTGTAATCTTTAGAACCCGTTAACCCCTTGAATTCATGAAGCATGCCCATAAAAACAAAAGACCGGTTGAAATCCGAAACTCTTTTGACGCATTTATGATTTTCAGTTTTCTTTCTAAGCTTCAACGTGTAGCTATATATGAGTATATCAATATAAGAAGTACGGAATAACAAGCTAGGAATACACAATGACTGATGTAAGTATCTAGTTATTATTACTCTTCAGACAAAACCATCGAGTGCTTTCGTTTTTAATCCAGCAATGAGAGAGAGAGAGAGAGAGAGAGAGAGAGAGAGAGAGAGAGAGAGAGAGAGAGAGAGAAAGAGAGAGAGAAGTAGCTTTTGTTGTTAGTTAAATATGACACTTATCTAGATTCGTTGGGCTGATAATTGATTTAGTATTCATTGTCTATAAATCAATAAATCATATATATATATATATATATATATATATATATATATATATATATATATATATATATATATATATATATATATATATATTTATATACAAACAATAACATGAATAATTCCATCTTTATATGCACATGAAAAGAATATCGATTTAATTTTAGTTTAGTACCATGACTTATCTCGAAAAGAATATCGATTTAATATTAGTTTAGTACCATGATTTATTTCGAAATGAAAAGAATATTGATTTAATTTTAGTTTGGTACCATGACTTATTTCGAAAAGAATATCGATTTAATTTTAGTTTAGTGCCATGACTTATTTCTAAATTTTCACTACTCACTCAGATGGATGACTTTACAGAAGAACAAATTGCAGGTATGTAAAACTTTGTGTGTGTGTGTGTGTTTGCGTGTGTATTTGTGTGTGTGTGTGTGTGTGTGTGTGTGTGTGTGTGTGTGTGTGTGTCCAGGTATGTAAAACTCATGCTTATCCGAGCTTAGGATTTTTTCTCTTGAATATGATGTAATCTACTTTTTCTGTTTCAACTCACTGACAATTTCGTAAGAGCAATCTCTATGATAACCTGCTTTGTCCCAATGTAAAAGTCAAATTAAATATATATCGTCTCTATCCTTTACACGAATGACCTGTGACTTGTGAACTTTGGACTGGATTATTGTGTGTGTGTGTGTGTGTGTGTGTGTGTGTGTGTGTGTGTGTGTGTGTGTGTAATATTTGGATTTGTATCGTAGCTTTAGCAATTTTTCAGTCATATCGCTACGATGTCTGCATTTTATGGTTATGTACAGCACTGGTGCTTCATGCCGCAGGTATGTAGTTTCATGTCCCACTAAGTCACATTATCCTGACACCAGGCCGACCAGTCCATACACTAACCTCTTAATGCTGGGCGTCAAGCGAGGCAGCTATTATACTCACTTTTGTAAGCCTTTGGTATGATTTCGCTCGGGTTCGAACCCACGATCTCCCGCATCAGAGTAGTGTTTTGTGGTTAGTGTGGTTGTGTGACGAGTTTAGAACTTGTCGCATCCCTTTTATATGGCTACGAAATATTGGCGAGGATAAAGTTTTCTATAAAAAGATTGTAAAGTATTGTAGGTACCTTCTCTTCGCCTTGGTGTCCACAGAGCAGATTGAACATGATAGATTAAATATGGTCTGCTCAACCTACTAAGTACTATAGACCACGCAGTTTCCAATCTCGCCACAATTTAATGTTCGGATACTAACGCCACAATTTTATGTTCGGATACTAATGCCACAATTTAATGTTCGGATACTAATGCCACAATTTAATTTCTAATACTAACGCCACAATTTAATGTTCGGATACTAACGCCACAATTTAATGTTCGGATACTAATGCCACAATTTAATGTTCGGATACTAATGCCACAATTTTATGTTCGGATACTAATGCAACAATTTAATATTCGGATACTAATGCCACAATTTAATGTTCGGATACTAACGCCACAATTTAATGTTCGGATACTAACACCACAATTTAATGTTCGGATACTAACGCCACAATTTAATGTTCGGATACTAATGCCACAATTTAATGTTCTAATACTAACGAAACAATTTAATGTTCGGATACTAATGCCACAATTTAATGTTCGGATACTAATGCCACAATTTAATGTTCTAATACTAACGCCACAATTTAATGTTCGGATACTAATGCCACAATTTAATGTTCGGATACTAACGATGTTTTCTTCAATTTTACCCATTCACAATATTTTCTGAGATGTCACAGAATCGAAGATAAGAAGACTGTGTATAATCGCTGAATGCATTCCTCGCCTCTACATATTTCTTTAATAGTCTCCAGTGGTAATTTTAAACATTAAATAGAAGCCGAAAATTTTCTTAGATTATAGTGACCTTGATATTTGAAATATTGCCCATGTGACATGATCTAAAAGCAAAAAAGAAATTAAAAACAGTAATATACATTAGAGCATTATTTTCTAGATTATGAAAATAAATGTGACATTCTCGTGCAACATGGTGTCATTTGTATTAAAGTCTGTAGACGGATCCTACATCTTGCATCCATTGAATAACTATATTATAGAAGATAAATGGTGATTAATGTATATCAGAATCAAGTGGAGATGTAACTGAGGAAATAAATATAGAATAAAAGCCATTTGTTCCAACTTAGGAGGCTTACTGAGGTGGTTGATATGACGCGGAAATATAGAATTGGACAATGTGGACAATGTGTTTGCTTAATGTGATCGATGCATTATAATAGATGGCGTTATTTCATATGTATATTGCATATACAACAAAGGTTGAATAGGAAACATGTTTTATCTTTCAACAGAGTTTAAAGAAGCCTTCCGGCTGTTTGACAAAGATGGGGACGGTTCCATTACCACTAAGGAACTCGGCACAGTGATGAAATCTGTTGGCCAGAATCCATCGGAGGCAGAGTTGCAAGACATGGTGAATGAAATAGATATGGATGGTGAGTAGTAAGGTTTTTAGCGGGTGGAACACTACTCTTAAAATTTTACCAACTATCTAATAAAGCTCATATGTCTATGCAGATTTAGACCTGTCATCAATCGATTGTATTTTTTCCGAACATCATGCAACCAGTTGTCAGTATTTAGGTAAAAGATGTCCTCTGCAGCAGATCACTGGATTTCCTGATATGACAAGTTTGGAAGAGTTGCAGATACGAGTGTCCATTTTCAGCTTGTCAGGTTAACCGACTCAAGCAAGTTTGTTTTTTTGTTATTTTTTGTCATTGCACCTTATTATCTATGTAACACCCCAAAAATGGACGGTGTGCCGTTCCCGAAGAGACACAGTGGCAGCCGGCCAGGGCTGGGCAGAGCGTGTATCGAATCCAAATTAGTTTTCATGCTCAGTTGAACAAAGTATGGCTAGGGTTTGACAAAGTATGGATAGGGCAGGAATTTAACCCAAGAATATCTATCTTAGAAGCTATGCTGCCACCCACTAGACCAAACCTCAGCTGATGTATTAAATAACACACACGCACACACACACGCACGCACACACACACACACCCACAACCACACACACACACACACACACATTCATTCGGTCTTTTCATTTCAGGAAATGGCATCATCGAGGTTAACGATTTTATCATTATGATGGGTAAAAAGATGAAAGAAGCAGACACAGAGGACGAAATCAAGGATGTCTTCAAAATTTTTGACAGGGACGGTAACGGGTTCATTTGCAATGACGAGTTAAAGTTTGTCATGACCAATCTAGGAGAGAAACTGACAGACGAAGAGATAGGGGAAATGATTAAAGAGGCTGACAGTGACAGAGATGGGAAGATAAGTTATGATGGTGAGGAAAAGTATAAATGTCATATATATATATATATCTATATATCTATATATATATATATATATATATATATATATATATATATATATATATATATATATAGTTACGTATACGTGATTAAATTGCTTATGTGTAAGGTTTAAATTATTTTTATTTCATTTTTGTTTCATTGCATTTAATTGCAATGAATATTTTTCTCTTATTAGGGATTCTATTTTTAGTAATGCGATATATTTTTTTCCACAAAGTTTGTTTACTTAAGATGAAGAAGTGTTACGTGATAATTATCATTTAGTCTTAACCTGGTAAAAGTGTCAACAGGAAGTCAAAATGATTGGTCAGTAGTAGGGGCATACTTTCTGTGCGTGATCACTATGGGTAAACAACCTTTTTATGATTGGTTTTCAAATGGAGTGGCATATGCCTGCGTGACAAAAATAGTGTAGTAAGAGACCACATGACCAATCTCTCGAGACTTCAAATGAGGCATTGGGGTTCGAAATACGCAATGCTAATACTATTTTTCGGACAGTCATTGAAAACGTTGAATATACAAGGTGTACTTTACAATTTGTTTCCAAGATTGTTTGTTCCTCGTCTGATATTTTGCATTTAATAATTTATTCCCCTGGAAACTGAACAAGTTGGCATTTCTATATAAAAAAATATCTAAAATATATTCATGTAAGTTTATTCTGGAATTATTTGGAAATAAAGACTGTGATTCAAGTGAGGAAATATTGTTATTGATATAGTGGACTGCATCTTACGTCATCGCCTTCCATATTTGTTCTCGAACCTGAATTCTTATAGTGATTTAGTGATAGGACTTGTGTTTTCATTCTTAGGATCAACTTTTGGATTATATTCATAGAATGTAAGTCTTATTTACCAAATTTTACATTGATGTCTAAGGAAATAAATTATTTTGTTAAAATATACAAAGCTTGTTGACTTTCACTCTTTCCTTTGTTACTGAGTACAAGCCCTTGTTACGCAACAATATATATATATATATATATATATATATATATATATATATATATATATATATATATATATATATATATATATATATATATATATATATATATATATATATATATATATATATATAAGAATACAAATCATATGATGAATAACAACCCTTTCAAACGCACTGGATCCAGCAAGGGATCACGTATGTCAGGGATTGATTATGATAGATGCAATAAACTGACGACGAACAGTGCAAAGCTAGTAACTAACTAGCCTGAGCGCTTTCGACTCTTAATGAGTATTTTTCATGGCTGTCTTTACTAAAGTAATAGATGTCGCTTTGGCTCATAGACTCCTAGGGAAATATAAACATCTTTCATTATTCGCAACAAGTCTATACAGGCTGGTTGAGACATAATGTATCTATAGGTTTAACTGCTGTAGAGACAGCCATTTAGAGTTTTACAAACAACTTTTGTTTATTTGTTTGTTTTGTCTATGTTATGTATATGCCTTTGAAAAAGACTATGTATGTATGTATGTATGTATGTATGTATGTATGTATGTATGTATGTATGTATGTATGTATGTATGTATGTATGTATGTATGTATGTATGTATGTATGTATGTATATATATATATATATATATATATATATATATATATATATATATATATATATATATATATATATATATACCTTGAATTTACTTTTTTAACGAGCGATGGCGAATTCTGTAATTCTGTAATTTGACTTAATATTTCGGTTCTTTTTCAGATTTTTTGAGGTTGATGAATTCCATTTGAAACGTCATGACGTTCACGTAACATGCAAGGTCTAGAACAAAATCGAACAAAATTATTGTAATTAACACTAACTACCTTGCACTTCTGATGGTAGTCATTGTTTATTAAACCTCCCCACCATCGTCATTGATAGGTTTTTAGTATATGGCATGATGCCGACATCGCCTATCAAGAAGAGTCTTTTCTTGCTTCAAATTATTTTCATTATCAATGGAATTTTTTTAAGGGTTGGGGATTACGTATATATTTACCACCGAATAAAAGGTATTCTCTTTTCCTCGCACAGCATTTTCTTAATTTGCAAAGTGTACTGAAGATCTAAAGGAAGCTATGGACCATGCATGGCGTTATCTGAAGAGCATACAATCTGTGCTCGTTAGTTAGAGAATTTTAGTTTTATCTTTTGTCAGCTTTTAATAATTTTTCCATTAAGGGTAATTTAGGTTTAAGTTTTCTTTTTTGTGTGGTTGTTGTTTGTTGAAAAATCAAAAGGACCATGTATTGGTTCATTGTTGTTGGATTTTATTGAGGTTTGGATTTTTTAACGTAGCTTTAAGAATTTTTCAGTGCTATCGCTACGATGTCCTCAGTGTGGCAGTTTATAGTGATGTGTAGCACTGGAGAATCGTACATCAGGCACGTAGTATCATGTCCCACCCATTCAACCCGATATCAGGCCGACCAGTTCTAACACTAACCTCTTGATGCTGAGCGCCAAGCGAGGCAGCTATTAGTACCATTTTTAGATGTCATTGTTTAAAACTTGCGACCTCCAACATCAGAGGAGTGCGATCTAACCACATAGGCCACCGGAGTAAAAGTGATGTAGAAGATTCAAATAGAAAGCAAAAAAAAAAATGATACATTAAAGTGTACTGAATGTTTGTTTTTAACCAATGCATTTGTTTAGTAACATATGGTAACTGTCTCTATTAGTATTACATTTGTTTTCCACATATTTTAAATTTGAACCAGAATATATGATGATACAAACATGCTAATTAATCAATTACAGTTAGCATTTTGAAAGTTTCTAGTTTTCTATCGGTTACTTCTATTCTTTTTGTAATTTCATTTTATTATTTTACTGTTTTCACTACTATTCATATACTTTATACTTAACCAGTAAAAATATTTAGGGGGACCCTAGTGGCAGAGTGGTCTAAAGCGATCACTGCTGTCTCATCTCTGTCTGGTGGGTTCGAGTTTAAGATTCGGCGAATGTGGATATGTGAGAAATCTTGCCAGTATCTTCTCGTGGGTCGGTGGTTCTTTCCGCGGGTTTCCCGGTTTCTTCCTCCACTATAATACTGGCCACCATGTATAGCCTATCGTGTGCTGAAAAATGGCGTTAAGCCCCATAACAAACACAAAAACATTTAGTTTTGTTGTTCTGGATTAGTAAACCATTGATATACAATGACTAAAGTGATCTCAGTACAAGGATTAAAATGCCTAGATCTTTTATATGAAAACCTTCATTGAAGTCAGTTTGATATTTTTCCTTTTATCGCATTGAAAATTATAGCTCCCGTCAAGTTAGATATTTTGTGTTTATCATCAATGAGGTTGGTTGGTTGGTTGAATCATTACGGCGCACCAGCACAATGAGGCCAATTAGCGCCGTACAAAAGGTTGTATCTTTCATTATGTACAAATGGTTAAAATGGTTATCGGCCAGCGATACGAAACCAAATTGCTAAAGGTAAAACGATAAAAATGGTAACCGTGATAAAAAGATAGAGTTTCCCGACCAACGGGGATTGCAAATAAGGTATGACAATGAAAACATATGAAAGGTAAATAAAATCTAGCGACCGTACATATATAGCACATAAAAATGTTTAAGATGATAACATAAAAGCTGTTACAATGAGGCAACAATTGATTCGTGTATTTATTACATGTTTTATATTATTTTGTCTCCAATTTATAATTCTTAATATTTTCTTACAAATGTTTTCAATAAGATCTTTAAGAAGCCTTACATTAGCTGTTTTTTTTTACTCTGTAATTAAATTTTTATTTCTCATTTGGACAGGATTTTTGAGATCCATAAAAAATTAATTCATTTTTCATTTTAATTATATGGATGAAATTATAACACGTTCACTTTTCAACAAGTATATAAAAATGATCTAAGTTTTAAAACTTTAAATAGAATACGGCGTTGAATAAGGTGCAACGTTCTTTGACATCATGTTTACGTTAATTGTTTACTGTTGCACAGTTTATCGAATGGAATGAAAATAAAACGGTAGATATTTCTAAGGTTAAAGAGCTATTAGAAAATACAACTTCACAAAAGAAGAAAGGTCCACATTGAGTGGAAATTGAAAACAACTTGCAAAACGTTCACAAAATTTCAAAACGCCTAAGCAGAAAATTCGAAAAAGAGCCTACAAATGATAAACTTTAAATGTATGAAACAAGTATCTTAAACAGAACATACATACATACATACATACATACATACATACATACATACATACATACATACATACATACATACATACATACATACATACATACATACATACATACATACATACATACATACATACATACATACATACATACATACATACATACATACATACGGTGGAGGAGGAGAGTGGCAGAGTGGCCAAGTGGTCTAATACGCTCACTATTACATATGAATGCCATCTCACCTCCGTCTGCGTATGGTCGAGTCTAGGATTCGGCCAGTGTGGGTAGGTGAGAAAGCCTGCCAGTAGCTTTTCGTGGGAAGGTGGTTCTTTCCTGGGTTCTTCCTCCACCATTTATACTGGCTGCCATGTATAGCATATCTTGTACTGAAAAAATGGTGTTAAATACTACAACAAAAGCAACAGCTTAAATGCGGTAGATCTTTTGTTAGAGCACCCATGGGTCGCAGGTTCGATACTTACCCAGGCCAACCCAGATCGGCCGCCTCTTTGTGTCCTGGGTAAGGCACTTCACACCCATCAGCACGATAATGCCAATAACGAGAAATGTTGTGTCGTTTAACGCTCTTTCCCTCCCATACTTAAACCTTGCAATTGCCAGAAACAATACTCCTGCGACAAGCGTAGAGAGAGAGAGAGAGAGAGAGAGAGAGAGAGAGAGAGAGAGAGAGAGAGAGAGAGAGAGAGAGAGAGAGAGAGAGAGAGAGAGAGAGAGAGAGAGAGAGAAAGAGGGGGGGGCAGGCGTGTAAATTGATCAAGTCATTGATAGAGAAATGTCATGTTTACACATGGCTTGCTTTACTATTCACAAAGTAAATAGATTCGCATAAAACTACATTCTCTGAAGTCGTATTTTATTTGCTTATACTATGTCAATATAATTCTTAAATTAATCAATTTTTAACCATTGTTGTCTTTCTTTGGATACAAATATCGACATCAATATTTTTTTATTAAATATGAATCGGTCGCAGTAAGGTATAATTCGCCGATTTCTAGATAATATTACCATTATCGCATTCAGATTATCTCTTTTATAATTCATCCCCTCAACAGTCAATTATATCTGACAGCTATTGCGTTTGTGAACATTATCTGGAATACAGTGTGATAGGGTTTTGCACGGCAGGAACACCGAAAGGTAGGTTTATATTATAATCTGTAAAAATTTTCCTCGGTTTCAGTTTGTTTGGAATTTAATTGTTTTAGCAACATGTCACTAAACATCTTAGTATCATTACGTCTAAGCACAGTCATACATAACATGACCTTTAGCGAACGAAAGCTAGGCGAAATATATATCGTATAAAGTTGTATCATGGTCGTGAGAATGACAAATTTATTTTGCATGTTTCAGATTTGTCGCTGTCTAAGCGGTTTATTATATGTCCACGAAAACGTATAATTTACATTTTATGTAATTCTCCCAAACACCATGACATGCATTCACGTTATTTCATAATACACTTTTCTCTAGAAACGATGAAATCATGCTTTTCTAAATTTAAAATTCATGGATGATACAAACACCTTTTTCAAGTTCAGAGATTTCACGATTATGTTTGTTAATCAAAAAAGTCAAACAACCTAAAAAGAAACCAATCAATTTAGTTTATTCCATTGAGACTACATTAGTAGTATACGGAAAACAAAGCTAAACAATAGTACAATGCATTAAGATTTTTCCAAATAGTAATAAAATATACTAATACATAAAAAAATTAGAACAGTGTTTCTTATATTCCCATTTACAATGCAAGTGAGAAATTTCCAGTTTTGTTTATGCCTCGGAGACATGGTTTAGTATCATTCGGAATCAATTTTTTTTTTCAGGTAATAAATTTTATTCATATGCTTCTAATTACAGGTAAATGCTAATATCGTTTGTTTTCTGGTTGTTGTTGTGTTTAACGTCATTTTTCAGCACATACAGGCTATACATGGCGGACAGTATTAGTGGTGAAGGAAGAAACCGGGAAATACCCTGTAAAAACCACCGAACCACTAGCAAGCTTTCTCACATATCCACATAGTTACCGAATCCTAGACTCGAACCCATGCAGACAAAAGTGAGATGGCAGTGATCTGTAATGGACAGCGCTTTAAACCACTAGGCCACTGCCCATTTCCCCGTTTGTTTTCTGGGATAAACGTGCTGATTATGTTCGTTTCTTTTCGATTGAGCCTAACCAGCCACGCACTCAGTAAGTTTCATTCGGTCGAGATAAAAGAAGGTTAGACTTTCGTATCTTCTTAACACTAGTACTTTAAAACTATTTACTTAAAAGTTGTTTAATAAACACAAGCCTTTTGCTGGACCTTGCTTAACTCAGACTAAAACAATGCCTTATGGATTTTGTCAAAATTTGTTCAAAATTTGCCAATTGTACTTTATTTACTAAAATTTAAGTTAAGTCGATGCTTTTGTGTAACAAAAATGAAATTTAAATAAAATTTTATGCACTTGTGTTTCGTTAAATAATTATGCTTAATTATGCAAATAAAAATTTAGTAAGTCGTTTTGCTGTCATTTAGTTATTTTCAGTTTTGAGCTTTCAATCATGAAAATTTAACAATTTTTGATTCAGAAATGTCATTTTTTCTGAGAGTAGGAAGATTTTTTTAAAATTGATTTTTGGACATGCATCTTTACTTATAGAAATATGTTTGACAAAAAGAATTATTTCATTTTTGTAGAAAGCACTGCTTGTAAATATCATTAAATTTGTAAATACTTTTTTATAACTGAGATTGGCAGCTTTTGTTTGCTCGATGTTTTTGTTGTTTATAATCTAATGTGAAAAGTGAAAAATGCTAGAACTCCAGCTTTAAATACCAACAGCTGCCCAATACAGAGTACAAACAATATATGCTAATACATTCAAAATCTGTGTACTCTGTGCGTATCGAAATACTGTAAAGAGAAGAAATCTGTGCAATCTGTGCTTATCAGAATAATGTAATTTGTGCACATCAGAATAGTGTAAAAAGATGAAATCTATGCAGTCTGTGCGTAATATTATACTGTAAAAATCTGCCACTGCGCTTATCAGAATACTGTAAAAAGATTAAATATGTGAACTCTGTGTTTATCAGAATACTGTAGAAAGAATAAATGTGTGCAGTCTATGCACATCAAAACAAAGTATAAAGAAATATGTGCATTTTACGTAACAGAACACTCAAAAAAGACATTTATGCAGTCTATACGTAACAAAACACTATAAAAAGAAGACGTTATGTGCAGTCTATGCGCATCAGAACATTGAAAAACAATAATCTGTGCACTCTATGTGTATCGGAACAATGTAAAAAGAAGAAGTCTGTGCATATCAGAACACTTTAAAAAGAGGAAATACGTGCTCTCTGTGCGTATCAGAACATTGAGAATAATAAATATGTGCAGTCTATGCGTATCAGAACATTGCAAAATAAAATATGTGCTCTGAGAATGATGAAAAAAGAACTCAAGTTCGTCTGACGTTCAGAGATAATATCGTAGGTTTTACTCACAACATTTACTGGAAAGGTCTCTCATTTAAAACACTACTAAACACCCTAGCATGCATGACTATTTTTTAGAATATTAACCGAATTTAGTCGATGAACATAGGCCCTACCATACATAATTATTGTGTAGTTTTTAATCGAATTTAGTCGATGAACATAGGCCTTACCATACATAATTATTGTGTAGTTTTTAACCGAATTTAGTCGATGAACATAGGCCTTACCATACATAATTATTGTGTAGTTTTTAACCGAATTTAGAAGATGAAGAGAGACACTATCATGTGTAATTATTCTTTAGTTTATTTACCGATTTTAGACGATGAATGAAAGCTCTTCCATACATAATTATTCTTTTGTTTATTAAATTAATTTAGAAGACGAATAAAGACCCTACTATACATCACTATGTTGTAGTTTATTGACCGACTTTAGTAGATGCATAAAGACAAATTAAAAATCTGCGTGATTTAATGCAGGTGGCGTTCCAATATTACTTGGAAATTACAAAGGAAAATGAAAATAAAAACATTTACCTAAATCCTTAGAAATAATGATTACTAGAGTTTGAATAAATCTAATGAGAATCGAGTTTATTTATGATTAGAATACATCATATGGTTTAGCATCTAAAACATGGGTCGGCAACAGCAGGATAGTGGGTTACAATAGCCTCACGTAGACTTCTATGTTAAATTTAGGGGGTTGTACCGTAGCCTCAAGATTTATAGCTTCACGTAGACTTCTATGTTAATTTTGATCGTTTGTACTATAGCCTCAAACGGGAATGGGAGATGGTGACGTCATTGTACTGGACATTGGTAACAATGTTGCAAGTGGCTGACCTCAATTGGGCCTAACATGGGGTTAAAAGCTATAACGCTTGGCGGGAGGGGCATAAAACTGGATATAACGCTTGGCGGGGCGGGACTTGCTAGACGTAGACAAAGAAACAAAGACACAAACATAACACAAACACAAATACAAAGCAAAGACACACAAATAGGCAAATTTTGAATAAATCTTTTCGAGGCAATGGAGTGGCGCTGAAAAGGGCCTTTGGCTTTCTTCTTCATTTTGTTTTATTTTCTTTCCGCCCTTCTACTTCTTCTCCATCTTCTCAGTTTTGTCATTGTCGTTATCTTCTTTTCAGTTGTCTTATTTTTCTTTCCATCCTTTTCCTCTTTATCCTTCTCCTCCCAGTCTTTCTTTCTCTTCTTATTCATCTCTTCCTTCTCGATCTTTTCATTCCAAGCTCTCATTTGGGTTTTATCTTCTTCATCCTCTTTCTCCTTTTTTCCGTTTTTTTTAATGCAATTTAATATGCTTTTCCCTTTCTTTAAATTGTTGATCTCCATAGCCAATCTGTGCGGGCTATAGAACCTAAACTGTATTGTGACCAGCATTTTCTCCATCACACCTTGGGTATCTACTGTCTCGTGCAACTTCATTTTCTGCAATGGATGTTTGTCGCTACGGCTGATTATTTAATGCTGAATTGCGCGAATGAGCGAACGAATAATGGTTTATAGTCGCATATGCTTGCAAGAGCTCGCTCGACGTGTTAACACTAGAAATCGAGCTTTTTCATTGGTCGTGGTTACAGAAATTGTGCCACTGTAACCCCGCTCTAATGCGAAATGGTCGCGCTTTTTACTTGTCTAGCCTAGGCAAAGGAGGAAAGGATCCAGCAAAGGTCCGCAAACGCCACACAGCAACAGTCGTCGTGTACGCTCAAAACGAGTCAGCTCGTATCTATCAAATTCAGTCCATGTACATAACCTAACTCCAATAAGGCACCTGTGCAATTTTTAAATAAATAAAGTTTCAGAACTTTCATTAACAATTAATATGATTCATAGTTTGAATTTTTTAAAATTTGCCAATCAGTTAAGTCAAGCGACTAAGTTTTTTTAATATCTCACATAGTGAAATATCAGTCGAATTGACGGTGGAACCAAAGGAACAAATTTGTAATACTTGATAGAGATTTTATTGAAATAGGTTATTGAAAAATGCCAAAAGGAAAACCTCATCCATTCAGGCAATATTGATAGCTGGTTATCTTTTCTGTCTTCGGCTTCTTCTTTCTTGTGCAGGATTCTCTGGTTTGCAGGCTATTCCGGTATATGGCGGATTTCCACATTCTTTTCCTTATCAGTTTTAGTGGCAGCTCCATAGGTATTACATCTTCCTTCGATTTTCGTTATAAGAGCTCCGCCAAAGGTAACAACCCCCTTTAAAAACCCCTATGGCGCCATGTGGATGCTGTACCAATTAATCACTCTAGCCATGCGGTTTATGTTGTCCTATGGCCACGTTGATTCTTTGTTTCTTTATTCTGTGGTTATATGTGTGCGTCCATTTGTTCCCGCTTTTTCCCGCCGTTTTCTCCTTCACTGCGCACCCGACACGACGATGTTGCCTGCTTGATGTCTTCTGCCTGTACAAATGAACGAACGAAAAAAGGATTATAGACTCCTATGCATACTTAGTGCTTTTGTGACTGGTTAAATCCTGATGGTCAGGCTTGTTAATTGGTCGGTGTAGCGAGATTAGTGCTTTTCCTGCCCCGCGTTTATGTGCGATGTCGCACTTGTTTTGTTTTTTTTTTCGGCTGGGGCAAAGGAGGAAAGGACCCGGAGAGAGAGGCGCCAAACGATACAACAAGCGCCCAGGGAGAGCACCTTCAACAGGGATTATGTAATCCGAACGAGTTGGGAAGACAATAGCACCTTCTTGCGAGGTAGAATTGTCCCTCGAGCGGATTATGTTATGCTTATCCGGAAAGACCATTTGACCACACTGGCTTGTCTTCTTATGAGTTCGTTTTTGTCCCGTTGGCGGGCTCTGTTGTGCTTGTCCGTCCATGAAAAAGAAGAAACGGAAAGAGGGGGTTGTGCCACGGAGATGGGGCCTTGGTGGAAAATATTTAGACAACACTGGCTTGTTTCTATCAGGATTCTACCCAGGCGTTTGCTAGTACCTGTTTTTCACCCCTTGTCTCTGTTTTGGCTTGTTTGATTTGGTGGCTTGTTGTTTTAAGGTTCCATAATCTGTACAACAATCTGTCCTCTCGTGTTGGTCCCTAGTAATACTTTTTTTCTTTTCCTTTTTGTAGGGCTGTGTTTACATCATTATTTTCCTTCCTCCTTATTTACGTTCCTTCTTTGCTTTAGTCTACTTTTCCTAGCCGTTAGTTGGGTGTTCATGCGAGGTGGGGAAAGAATGAAAAGTATAAAGATAGATTTATATTTATATAAATTAAGATCATAGGGGTTATAATTAGGAGACATTGTCTCATGCTTGTCAGTAGGGAAAAAGGGATGAGGAGAAAAATATGCAGGGGAGTTAGTGATTGATTAAGTGGTTGCCTGAACAAATGTCTGAAAGAAGGATTTAAGTCGCTTATGCACTCTAAGCTTCGCGACTGGTTACATACCGGGCTGGGCCATTCAGACTGTTGAAGATGTGATTATGGTTCCATCACAGCCTCATGCGGTGATATTGGACGAGGAGAAACGGAAGGGAACTCGGAAGGTTTTAGCGCAAACCACACGGGTCTGGCGACCACGCCCCCAAGCCCAATGCCCAGGTCATCTCAAATGCGTTCATGTGCATTTGGAGTTCATATAGTTTCAAAATTATACTCACACTGACTAGTTAACGCTGGGTAGCCAGACTGACTTACTGGCAATAATTAATGTCGCCTACGCTAACTTAGAGCTTTTGCGACTAGTTTATGCTCAGTGACTGCGCTTTTTAATTGGTCGGTGTTTTTGGAATGATGACACAAAACACCGCTTTTATGTACGATATCCGTACTTTTCAATTGCCTGTCAGGAGGTGGAAAGGAGGAAGGGGACCCGACGGGGGACACCTACCACTGACCGTTGATGTTGTCCACGCTCCAAAAGGCAGAAACCGACCGTACGGTGATTGTATGTCAAATTTTGTCCACTTGCTCTAATGGACTTTCCCTATCCCCAGTATTGTGTTATCCGCCGGTGCAAATGACCTAAGGTTGAGTTGAAAATTGCCTAATCTTATTTTTATGTAGTTGGAATTTTGTGTACTAAGTGTACTCCCTTTGTCAAAAGTATACCAATCAGCAGGGTCTCATCAAGTGCTGATAGACACACTTCTTTTATTTTAAATTTACTAACACGAAATTAGCAATTTGATTAATATCTTGTTCCTAAATGGTTGGGTAGCCCTGATAAAAACTGTTTTCTTCGGGGATTTATGGCAATCTCTTATCTTTTAAGACTGCGTCCCCGTTTGTCGGCAGACTTTCCCACAGGATAAGGTCTGCTTCTGCGGAAGGAGAAGGAGAATACGGAAGTCGACAAAACCTTGGTCTGGCTTCCGCAGCTGCTGTTGATGATATCTCTGCTTTTGAAGTCAGTACTTCTCGGTCCACTCTTCTTGCTCTTTCTTGATTTCATCTCTGAAGAGCTCTTCTATCAGGTCTTTGACCTCTTTCAACATCCTGACATTATCTGTCTAATTAGGCTTCGGTATCAGGTTTTGCCTGACAGGGTTTACGATTCGTTAGCAGCTTGGCTTGTCTTGAACCCATCTTCATAAGGGAAAGAATCCACAATGGATGGTCAGACTGTTATTATTTTTATTATTATTATTATTATTATTATTATTATTATTATTATTATTATTATTATTATTATTATTATTATTATTATTATTATTATTAAGTTTGAATTATAGTGGCTCTCGTACATTAAGTACATACGCCAATGGTTAATTCCTGCACCGCAGGATGTTAATTATTCATTGAGAAAGGAATCAGTGCCACATTCTCCAGGCGTTAATTTTTTGCACTCAAGGAGTGATGTCAAATTTAGCTGTTTGTCAGCAGAACAATAAGTTCCAAGCTACCTGAATGATAGGCTTTCATGAGTTGGGATAGTCCCAGCACACACTCATGTTTTACAGTCGCGCTCTAGTATAGGGTGAGTGGGATTAGTATCATCACTCACTCCGGTTGGTATTGGTGCGTACATTGCACGCTTAATGGTGTTCGGTCGAGGACAAAGGTGACGTGGACCAGGAAATAAGGCACCAAGCTGCAGGGTGGTTTCCGTTGCTTCCAGCGTACTGGTCTAACGTTGGTCTAAGAATTTTAATAGAAACTCTGCGCTATTTTTTTTGGGGGGGGTTAATGAGGGATTAATTGCAAAGTAGAAACCTCGGGTGACAGTTTGATACCAGTAGTTTTTGTCACCTTGTGTAACTTGCCCTGGCGGTCCTGGGCTTAGATCACCTTATATGAGATATTTTTGGGGTCTTTCTTGGTGTGTTTCTTTTTTTGTTTGGGGAAGGGGGAACAAATAAGCAAGGAGTGATTGAACTGCGATTATTCGGGACCGATCACTTACGTAGCTTAGTTTGAGCCGCCTTGTTCAGCGGGGCCTGATGGTCATTGCTTTGTTTTACCATCTTATATTGTCTACTTGGGGCCCTATTGTACTCCCCTAATATGACTACGTATTCACCTTGTGTGGTGGACCCTGATGGTCCTGGTATTTGGACTCCCTAATTCTATTGAAATGACTATCATCTTTTGATCGAGAGTAGATAGTATGATTGGGTTAGAGGATGAGTCGGTTAGAAAGTTATTTGGCAAAATGCAGGATGCGAAAGAAGAAAGGAGATATAGGTATAATAAATATTTTTTGAGAGAGAGAGTTTTATTTAGGTGGTTGTTAAGTTTAGCTTACGGCTATATTTATTTTTTGGAATTAAAAGACGACTTTGCTGAATGATCAGGTCCCGAGCTGACATATCAAAGACATTCATTCCATGTTTTGAGCCGTATTATTATCTTAATTATGCGTGTGGCATTGATTTGGGGAAGATAAGTGTCTAGATGAATAATTAGGTCCCTGTTTGACATATCAAAGAAACCCATCGAGTGGTTATGCCATTTGTATCATAAGTTTGGTTCTGATTGATTTATTACGCATTTAGGATGTATTTTTAGTTGTTCCTTTAGATATGAGGTGAGGTAAGGGCTCCAGCCCGCGCATAGGCTCGAACATACCCCTAAATGAGCTGTAAACCGAATCCCCCACCCCATATCCCATCCCTTGGTTCGATTATTTGGTGTATTGGCTTTTTTTGATTGTCGTTTTAAGTTTGCGTTGTTTGCCTGACATGGTATGTTAAAGAAGCATTAGATTGTTTCTTTAAACCCGGTTTTGATTTAGGTGGTTTATGATATTTCTATACGTTGTATTTATGTTAGTGTTGTTTTTTGCCTAGGAACTCTGTGTATGTTATTGGGAATCCAATTTCTTTTTGGGCGCTATGAAATTTGTTTCTGGCCACCTGATGTTTATATCAGTTATTGAAAATATGATGGATGTCTTCTGTGTTTCGGCAGTGGAAGCAGTTAATGTTAGAGGATTTTGGTCCTAAATATTTACCAAAGCTGCCTGATAGTTTTGTTTTACCCGTCATTCTATTTATAAATTTTTGGTCCGAGCTGTTAACTTTGGGTTGTTTAATGAACCTATTTACTCTATGTACTTCCTTAAGGGTGAGGTATTTTGCCATTTGGGGTAGCATTCCAATATTCCTGCCACTTGTTGTTAATGTAGGACCTAACTAGGCTTTGGGGTTCGGTGATGCTATATTTTAGTGGAGTCTGGTTAAGGTCTGCTAATTTACCTTTAGCAACTTTGCCTGTTAGTTGCAAAGGAGTTCGTATATGCGATGAACAAATTCCACGAGTTGTCTTTTGGTGGATAGTTCTTTAAACATGTGGTAATTCTTGTCAATGAACGTTTGTCCTGTTTTATTAGTATTTCCTTTTTTATTGATGTTATAACACGAAGCGAGTCTCTAATAATTATTACTTTTGGGATGTTAAGACCCAGTTTAATGATTCATTAAACAGGGTCCATAATTCAGTTGTGTATGTAGAGCAGTGGTCTGGTTTCCAATTTTTATGTTGAATTCTGGGATTACTACTGCTGATATTTTTGGGTGGCTCTGGTGTTTTAGATTCATTGGTGTATTTTTTAACAAACCTGGAGTAGGTGTCTAATAGGTCTGTTGTAATATTTGATTTAGATGATACTTCTGTTCCAGTTTGTTTCAATATTCGGTGGCTTTGGTATTAATCCTTGGTTTAATGTTTACCCATGTGGCTTGGTCAGGGGGTTTCATATATCCCTCTTGTTGTTCCAAAATTGGCAAGTTTTTCCTCAATGTGTTGCTAACGATTGTTATAGCCATAGTCACATTTTTCACAATAATAATCATATCCCAGGTATGCGGTGATACTGGTGATAGCATCGAAATGTTCATCGTGATGATAGACGTGAATGTGCTTTCCGTCTTTGAAATTTTTGCCTTGAAACGACTGAGGTCCGCTCACTTCTTTGGGGTGTACTTTCAATGTGTAGCCTAGAGACGTCTTGCAATTTTGCATTATAGGAATTCCACAGGTTGTGTCTTTGGAAAGGCTAGCTTGCTTTAACGGGAGTTCTGCTTCTGTTTGGTGTTTAGCTGGGTACGATTATCGAAAAATTTTCCAGGTTCTTTCTATTGTACAAAGGCTCGGAATTAACACATCTGGTTTTGACAATTATTTATTCAGACGAGGCTACGCTTGGTGCTGCGAATGTGGTAGACCAATAGCACCTGTTTGCTTCCGGTCTATTTGGGAAGAGAACTGTGGGTCATGAGCAGTGTCGGTGATGTGAAACTTGTCATTGAATTGTTGCACGTGTTGAATCTTATCGATGACTTTGGAAGTTATCAGTACCGATAGGCTGCTAAATTCGATTCAATCGGGGGACTTCAGACTGTCGTCATAAATGAAAAATCTCAAGTGATCGTCTTCTTTGACTTGACATTATTGTTTTAGTGTGGTTAACAAACAATCCCACACATCAGTGATGTTCCCTACTTTATTCTCAAGCGGTATGTAGGACTTGAAATCTGTAAACCTCACCGTGTAAGCTGTAGTTCTAAATTTCCTAGAGGAGCGTTTTTTGCGTCTCTTGAATGTGGTAGTGATTTTCAGGATTTAGTGGTGGTGGACTTTAGTTTGGTGCAGACGCCCTGGGTCTGAAGTCTGCCTCACTGATGTCATCTTCAAAGCTGCAGATACTGATTTGATCAATGACTTCAGCTACTGTGCGAGGCGATAAGTCACGTTTCAGTCCTTACTTTCTTTTCCATTCTTTACGAAATGATGCAATCATTTCATGTTAAGTGCAGAAAGTCAAATGACTACATTTTAAACGCCATGGCCTCACCAGAAACGTGGAAGAGCTTTGCGAGATGTCATACGTATGTTTTCTTTAGAGAAGCCTACGGACTACTCCCGTTCCTTACGAGATAAAAGTGAAGATACTTGCTATATCTGTCTGAAGAAATGACATTGGTCTTCTGCATGTCCACAACGTCAAAGCAGGACAGGTGTCAGAAGAGACAACAGTCAAGATACCTGTTATCATTGTCATGAAAAAGGACATTGGTCTTCAGACTTCCATAAAAAAAACAGGAGCAGGAGGAGTAGAGGAGTTTTGAACATGAAGAAGAGGTGCCCTCTGCAAAGGAAGAATTCAGACACATCCAGAAAGAGAAGAAAGAGAAGAAAATAAGACGAGAAGAAAGTGAAGAAAAAGAAAAACCTGTGACAGTGAAGCATTTCCAAAAAGGATAGAGTGAAAAGACACAAACGAAGCTAATGAATTGTTTAAAGTGTTACGTTATGACATTGGATTGTAAATTTGTACCAAAATATAACAGAAAGAAAAGTAAGTGTCTTTTGGTTTTGATTTTTAGAAGGACCTACACTCACGCACTCACACGTTCATGATCAGGCAAATGGGATTTCGAATTTAATTGACTTTGGCAAATATTGAGAAGTCTCTTTTCGAGAGACGTGGTTGGTCCTAAAAAAGGACCGTTGTTTTCAACAAACGGTAAGTAATAAGTTTTAACTGCCTTATCCCTTTGCCACGGTCAATGCCTTCTTCTGGACCTGCTCCTATCGATTTGGATGAAATCACTAGAGTAGGTATCTCAAGCGTAGTAGGTATGTCAACAGGGATGGGTTGTTTGGCTTGGGAAGGTTTTTTTATCTCTTTGGTTGTAATAAAGAAGTCTGATACATTTGTTTCATACTCCTTCACTCTGCCAAATGTCTAAGAGTACCGTCACCGTTTGACTTTCACCGTCCTCCTTTTCTCCTAGACCTTTTTTCTCAGCTTCTTCTATAGTACAAACGACCAAATTTCAGATTGTTCGCCTCGGATGCGGGAGGCTGTGGGTTCGAACCCCTGCCAATTCATACCAAAGACTTGTAAAAATAACACTAGCAGCTACCTCACTTGGTTCTCAACATTAAAAGCATCTTTTACGACTGATCGGCTTGGTATCATGATAATGCGATTGGACGTGACATGATGTTAAATGTTTGCGGCAGACACACACACACACACACACACACACACACACATATATATATATATATATATATATATATATATATATATATATATATATATATATATATATATATATATATATATATATATATATATAATGGATTATTTGTTTGATTTACAGCAGATATTTTTAAAAAGAACACCGACTACACAAATTTTCACTTTAGTTTTTTTCTCTAACAGGTCAGCACGGCTTTAATGAAGTGAACGAACATTTCATTGTAGAAGACTGAACAACAATTACCCCGCACCTATTTACAAATTGGACTGAAACATATGGTATGCTTAAATACAAGTGTGAAGAGATATATCGATATTGCTTTTGAACACATATCGACTGTATTTGCCATTCTCAAAACAATATTTCTTGGTTGCTCTGTATGATCAAAGAAACGAAGTACGCTTACTGTTTCTCATTTTGAGACTTAAGGTTGATAAGGTGTTGGTGTTGTACATGTGACCCATATATTCGTCGTGGTGGTGCAATGGCACAACTGAGTTTGTTTCATTACGTAGTCTTAAAACCTTTTCCATCTTGCGGTATTAGTAGAACTATTAAAGTATCGAGAAAAATAAACAGGGAAACACGGGGACAAAGACATCGATAATACACAAACTGAAAGCTGTTAGATCACACTGTAAAGATCTTTTTTTTATGTATGGTGTAAATAAAAGCAAGGTAAAAGCAAGGTACAAATCGCATATAACAGGTTTTTTTTCTCTCAAAGCATTGAATAAAAATGATCGTGTTAAGGAAATAAACGATATCATAGAAAAACCTGACAAACAATTGCAAAACTTTGAAACTAAACTGTCTTCCGGGTGAGGGTTGGGTGTGGAACAAAACGAACATGTACGAAGAAACACACAACTACCAACACATATAGAAAGAAAAATGTGTTTATATCATGACAAAGATTAGCGTAAATCCGCACTACCACCACAATAAAAGAGAAAGGAAAAAGTGTTAAAAATGAAATCTGAAAACAAACCATGACTAAAAATTGATAACTGTAAATAAATTGACCAACACACAATCCAAATTAAATATAAATAGATATAACTTATATCTCTGTATCTAGACAATATGTCATATGTTTGGGCCATCTGAATGGTATGCAGCGACAAATGAACGACTGTTCTACTTTTATATCTGATGAGACTGCTTCAGTCGATATCATTTGTTTCTCACAAACGTATTGGGAACCCGTTGCTTCTGAAAGCCTGTGTGATTTGCTGTGTCATTTGTATGCCCTAATTTCAAATATAAGTTAAGTACTAATCCGGGTTTTTACTGATTGCTTACCGAACCGCTCAGGTGGCCTAGTAGAATTATAACTTTGTAACTCGCAAGAAAAAGGTTAGTTGACGCCTAGACAGATATCTGAGAAAAAGGGTTACTCCGAGAAGCCACTCATAATTTGGCTGTGAAACTTATAAACAGATTCTAAAAGAAGAAAAGCTTCGAAAAGGTCAGTAAGTTATATGCTGAATTTTTGCAGAATATTACGGCATTATAATATCAATTATTTGTAGTATGTATACTTAATTACTAGGAACGTTTAGCATGTAGAATTACGTTTGTAATGTTTCATTTACGTGTGTATTTGAGAAATGGGCTTGAGTATTACGTAAATAATTATGAAGATTGTTAGCTTGTGATCAGAATTAAAATTTTGTAAGTCGCTGTTAGGTTACTTTGTAGTAAACTAGTGCAATTATTAATGTGGTATGTTCGAGTTTGCTCATGCGTGAATTGTGAATTCGGAAAGGTTGAAGTATTAAGATCCGTTACTCGGACGTATGACTATATCAGAGCATGGATATTTGAATATTTGTGTACTCTGTATGAGTTGTGATGCAAAGAAACGAGTCTGATTATTGTGAAATTATTTGGTAAAATGGGATTAGGAGTATGTGAAGCACTTTATTGATATATGTATGGGAAGTAATTTATACCGTGATTTTATTATAACGTGTTTTACAATACAAGAACGTATGAGTATTTCGATGTGAATGAATGCGTGACCGAAGAAATTTAATAGCCGTTATCTGGTGATAGGCTGGGTGTGTTGTGAGATGAGATTGCTAAGGAAAATATTGCTTTGTCCTTGTGTTTTCACAGGAAGCATTTTAGGGGACAGAACTTCAGGTTCAGTTGATTTCCGAGTCTATGAGAGGTGAGACAGAAGTGAGACTAGAAGAACATTAGGAGTCGACAAAAATCTAGTTGGTTTAGAGAAGGTGGATAGAAGATGGAGGAGGGGGAGGAAAGGAGTCTAAAGGAGGAAATCGAGAAGGAGTAGGAGAAGGGGTATAGTGAAGTCGAGGAGGCGGAAAATAATTGTTACAAGCCAGGAGTCTTTGCTTGACTGAGTGTTGTCAAAACCCTGGCACGATTTCAGCTTGAACTCATAGGTTTACCCCAAAGACTTCTATTAAACTTCAGGTGTAAATTAGATAGCCCAACGTGTCCATTCTATACATAAATTGTACTCTAATCAATGCAAAACCATGTATTTCACAACTTGCCAAATATATATATATATATATATATATATATATATATATATATATATATATATATATATATATATATATATATATATATATACATATATATATATATATAATCAAGCGCACATGTGCATAGTTTCTCTTTATCAACTTTCCATACCGTGAGCAATCCATGCCGTAGAAACTCTACAACTATCGACTAACACATGGAAATATTTTAACTGCGCCACATTAGGCCAGTCAATCTATCGTTTCAAGGCACATCACGCCAGTACAACTGCATCACATTTGCCACCATGGCAACATAAATGATATCTACCGAGTCTCTTCTTGTTTATTCCATTGAGTAATTTAACGGTTTCCTACCATAAATATACTGTCACTGCAGTCACAACACCAATGTACACCATTAGATTTTAATAGGGACTACATTATAACAGGGACAATCATGCGGTTTGAATCTGAATTCACTACTCATTTACAACGGCATCATGGAAACTCACTTACACTTTCTCTCCGTGACATTTGCTCCTAGTGCTTGGCTAATTTTTTCGAGCTAAGGAATGTTTTCAAATCCACTGAATTCCAATAATCAAGCAAGTAATCACAAAAATCTAAGAATTCCTTAAGTGGGGTGCTATGCCGAATGCGCTTCTCCAAAATTTTATTACAGGAGTACAGAGAAACTGAGGAGAAGAAGGAATTTGGAGAAGTCGAGGAGGAAGAGGAGAAGAAATTAGGAGAAGTAGGAGAGAGGAATATACTGATCAGTAGAATGCAAGGACAGGTGGAAATCTATCTCGCACTAATCAAGTGATGCAATAGGCTATTATTGGGTCGAGCGGAAGGAGTGTGCTCGTGATATTTGAATCATTTGACTATTAATTTTTTATTAAATTACTATTCATTGAATTTCACCCTTCATCTATATATATATATATATATATATATATATATATATATATATATATATATATATATATATATATATATATATATAGATATATATATATATATATATATATATATATATATATATCCATTTAACTTTCGGCATTGCTGACTGGTGGCTAGGAGCTGTACACCTATCTTTCAGTCTTTCACCAATTTAGCTCCCAACCAAAATCGAGTCTGGATAGGACTTCTACAATACATTAAATTATTTTTTATGTAAATTTCAGGACCAGTTTACAGCCGAGCAAATAGCAGGTAGGTTTCACGTTAATTTATGGGTCAATCTGTGAAAATGTTACCAATATCTATCCTAGAAGAAAGCTAAACTAGAATCACTCTGAAGTAATGAAAATATGATCAGTAAAAGGTCGTATCTTTCATTCCTTGGAGACTAAATATTTAAAAGTGTACAGAATCTGTAGCGTGGATGCATTATTGTGTTTAGTCTCTTTAAAGGAGACCAGAAATTAATTTTTTTTAAAAAAAAAATGTATTTAATTCTTTACAAATTCTAATTCGACTATGATGTTCATAAAAAAATTATTGTGAGCAGATAGTGATTTTATTGCGAAAAAGATGCAACGATTCCGTAAATTGCCGAATATTTCCGAGGTTTTAATGAGACAACAGATCACGTGGTCCCGTGACGTCATATTAGCGAGTCCTCGAATATAAACAGAAACATGACTAGTG
This sequence comes from Potamilus streckersoni, assembly GCA_016746295.1. NCBI lineage: Eukaryota > Metazoa > Mollusca > Bivalvia > Unionida > Unionidae > Potamilus > Potamilus streckersoni. The sequence continues at coordinate 1,267,595 of JAEAOA010000527.1, forward strand.
AGACAAATATCAAGCCATACTAATTTGAACCGCTTAGAGATGGCTCTGCTATTGTTAACATTGACGATGATGCGAGTTCTATGCAGTCTCAGTCTTCAAGTGATGATCAAGATAACCCCTTTTACGGATGCGATGCAGATGTATTCTTCATCAATTAAATCGTCTACGCTGTATATACATAACACAAAATGTTGCTGATCATATGTTTTTAATATTTTTAATATATTTTAGTAAGAAAATTGTATTTTATCGTTTTCACGTCACTAGAATGAGGCGCACTTATTTGGTTTCAAATCAAAATGTATTTACCAAATGATACATCAATTTATCACTAGAAAACGATTAATATCTTATTGGGAATTCAAAATCAGAGACAAGTTCACAAAGTTACCTTTGCGGAGTAGTTATCTAATAAATTAGTATTCATTCATTTCATGCAACACTATAACGGTAATGTCGAATGATGGGATAAATGCAAGATTTAAACAATCGAATTCAGTGTTTTAAATAAATAAATCTCCTAGCAGAGTCCATTTCTAACAAAACCTGTATAATGCAGCAAACAATAAGGCTACAGTATTATAGATTGTTTCAGTTTACAAAATACTATAGAACTGATGCATTTGCATATTTTCCATATTTATTAGATTGCCCATTATTGATATATTTTTATTTGAGTGTAATACGATAACTCCATTAGCTTCCATGTTATTTCCCAGCTCATCGTAATTTTCTTCAAAAAAACATTATGTACAGACCATTTGCATGATGTCAGTGTGATACTAACGTTATAAATTGGATCTGCTATTATCTCCTGTTTGTGACGTTTCGACAAATTCGGCTAATTACCTATAGTATTAATATATAATTATTCACGTAATTTTCAGAGTTTTTAGAACCACTACAACATTACTATAGTAAAACAAATAAAATATAAAATTGTCACCCATTTACTTAAATCCCGTGAATGATCACTGTGAATGCTGTGTAATTTTCTCTACAAGCAAATTTGCATCTCCATTACCGCCAAAGAAACTCGGCTAACGCCTGACATTTCTCTATTGTATATGTAAAGTTTTAATCCCATTATTAAATTAAAAGAAGGAATAAAACTATGATACCATGCAGGATATGTGCCCCCTTCTCCCCAAAATAAATAAATAAATAAATAAATAAATAAATAAATAAATCAGAATAAATATTTACATTCAGTAAGCAAGTGTTACAAGCCTGAAGACTTATATATATATATATATATATATATATATATATATATATATATATATATATATATATATATATATATATATATATATATATATATATATATATATATATATATATATATATATATATATATATACGTGGTAAGTTATAACAAACTAGGGAATCGTTTATTTATCAATTAAATTGTTGGTGCTTTCATACACCCACTATCGAACATGCATGGTCCAAACGGCAGTCTTTTTCATAAGATAAATACAAGGACAAAGATTTCTCGTTTACTTAAATCAAAACTTCAGCTATTTTGCAGTTTAGCCACAGCTGACCAGATTATGAAAAATGGGCTTGTCCCTGGGGATTATAAGGTTATCGCAGGGAGAAATGGCGCTTCCCTTGAGCACTCGCACATTGGGGAAAGGGGTGGGGTCAATAGTCGCCTCACCCCAATTTCTATTGTCAGCCAGTTAATGTGATGCTTTGATTTTATACCAGACCTCTTTTATTTTAAACGCTGCTACTCAAACTGCCCAAGAGAAAAATTCAATATCAGTTCCATTCACTATAGATTACCGTTTATACATACTACATGTAACCGGCAGAGAGCGAAAAGTTCCTTTTTGTTGTTTGTTTTTCTTTTAAATTTTAAATGTTAAGATTACTGAAAATTGTGTTGTCTCGAAACATGACCGTGTAAAGGGTTTAGAATCTTAATTTTCAACATCCTTAAATGCATTTACTCATTTCCTCAGGCAAACATTTTTTACCCCACAAGCCCAATGGGCACCTCACTTTGAATACAGGATGGGCCTAAACTAAAATTAGAGGAACCTTGGATGGCTGGTTAATAAAATTATTTTTTATCACATCTACTGCTGGTGTAGATAAAATATATGTGAATTGATTGTGAATTAATTGTTGCTTTTTGTGGTAATTTACTTGGCCTTCTGCCTATCTTCCTAACTCACACGTTTAACATTTTCCCAGGATTTAAAATATCTTTTATGCTGGCAACTGCCAGTCAAGATGTCGAGTCGCTAGTATGACGTCACATCACGAAAGTATCTGAATAGGCGTGGAAATTTTCCATACGAGGTCACGGAAATTCAGCGTTTCAAAAATATGCCAATATTTATATATGGGCATTACGGTCGCAGATAATACTTCGGAATAAGGTTTAACTCTAAATTAGTACTTTTATTATTATTCTATATTTATTTTGATTTCTGGTCTGTTAGGAAACTCATACATGCAGTCTCGGTGTGATCATACAAGAACAATCTGTATTACGGAGCAGTTCTCTGAGCGCGATCACTAAAGTGAAGAAATATATTAGGGTTAGGCGAAATTTGTATAGCTCCTGGCTCCTCTTTCATTCATTTTAGTTGTATTCAGTTTTGATTAATTGTTTACAACTCCAACAACTTGAAAAAATCCCAATATCGTATTTCCTTACTTATTCATCGGTACTGACCATTGTAAGGTCACACTATCACATTCCCTTATCGCACCTTCTCTATTGACATGTGTCAGGTCACACAGTCATATTCCCTTATCCATCCATCTCTATTGACATCTATCAGGTCTCGTTGTCCTATCCCCCTATTGATCTGTCTTGTGACATTTGTCAAGTATCACTATCACATGCCCCTATAGATCCAACCCTATTGACAATATGTAAGGTTTTTGTTTTCGAGTTCTTTGAAACTTGCATTTTCTGATTTGTCTGTATTCGTACTCATATTTTTGGGTCATATATTCGAATCCAATGCATAATTTATGACTTAAAAATGACTATTCCATAATCTATTCGAAACTACTTTACATACGTTTCTACTTAAAGTTACATTATATCATGCATCGATATGGTACTAATTTCCTATTGGTACTATGTACATTAATATGGTACTATTGGTACTATATACATTAGTATGGTTCTATTGGTACTATTGGTACTATGTACATTATTATGGTTCTATTAGTATTATTGGTACTATATACATTAGTATGATTCTATTGGTACTATTGGTACTATGTACATCAATATGGTTCTATTGGTACTATTGATAATATGTACATTAATATCGTTCTATTGATACTATTGGTACTATGTCCATTAATATGGTTCTATTGATAATATGTACATTAATATCGTTCTATTGGTACTATTGATACTATATACATTAATATGGTTCTATTGGTACTATTGGTAATATGTACATTAATATGGTACTATTGGTACTATATACATTAACATGGTTCTATTGATACTATTGGTACTATGTACATTAATATGGTACTAATTTCCTATTGGTACTATGTACATTAAAAAGTTAATGTTTACAACTTCTTTCCAAATTCTCTTTGAAAAGGTCACAAAGAAATAAATGCATGAAAAGCATAAAAGAAGAAATGTTCAAATAGTTATTCCTTTGTTTTTTCACCGAATTAGTGTCTTAAGTTGATACGATGATTCATATTATTATTATTATTATTATTATTATTATTATTATTATTATTATTATTATTATTATTATTATTATTATTATTGCCGTTGTTGTGGCTATGATCTTATTCGTTTTAGTGTATATTATTATTATTATTATTATTATTATTATTATTATTATTATTATTATTATTATTATTAAATTATTATTATTACTATTATTATTATTATTATTATTATTATTATTATTATTATCATCATCATCATCATCATTATTATTGTTGTTATTGTTTTTGTTATTATTATTATCATCATCGTCGTCGTCATTGTTATTATTATTATTATTATTATTATTATTATTATTATTATTATTATTATTATTATTATTATTATTATTATTATTATTATTTTGATTTTAGAGTTCAAGGAAGTATTTAATCTGTATGACAAGGATGGCGATGGAACCGTAGACACAAGTGAGTTGGCCACTGTGTTAAAGTCCCTGGGTCAGGACCCGACCGAGGCCGAAATCAGGGAGATGATAAAGGAGGTCGATGAAGATGGTACGAATTATGTGTCCGTACCGATCCAAAAGGAAAATAATTTTTAACATAAAGGGGTTATATTATGTAACACATAGATAAATTAGTAAAGTTAAATGTTTGTCACGTCACTGTATTGCATCAGTATTGCAACATGCTACTACAATTAAACTTAGCCATCAAGAAAATCTGCAAACCATAGCGAACGGCACATTAAAACCAGAATTGTGTGCTTATTAAACGACATCCCCGCCATTCCTGTTCGATCCTTATCTCCAAATTTGATAATTTTATCCAGGTTTCAGTGCAGGGGCGGATGTTACCTGCACGTACAGATTTGTATTTTTACACGTCTAGTCAACGTATATAATATATATGTGATTAAGGTACAGAAATCACGATATCTTTCAAGTGTTAAATCACAGGCTAGTACAGAGGTGGCTGATGTGATGGATGGGTTTAGAATCCCATGTGGCGTAACGACAAATTTTCATCCCCCGTGGAAAAATAAATAAATAAAAAAATGCACCCCACCCCTCGACTGCAATGTTCAGACTTGAGATTTTGGTTGTCCGTCTTCAATCGCAGGAAATATAATAAAGTTATAAAATCGTTTCGATCATATACAGACTATATCCCACGGTTTCCGTTCTGTGCCGTAATACTGGTTTTCCGGTTTACTGCGTTAACTTTTTCAGGCCATTTGTAGCATGGCAATGTTTCACTATACCGGTACATCGGTAATTTCCGTCAGTAACGCATGTACGGAACTTCCCGAGTAATCTTGTTACGAATCGAATGATAACAACTGTATGTTTTCATTTTTCATGACAAGACAGTTGCGCTTGTTACAAATTAACTTTAAATATTACAAAATATAATTAAAATTATGATCCTTTCATCACGTGTTTGACACGTGTCATATAAATGGGACTTAGTGAGCAAATTTGAAAGATATTTGGTCCAAGTTCAACTTTTGGAACGATTTCGGATATTATAAAAAGAAGTCTTTTTTAATTATTTACTAGTGCATGTTAATTGTTAAGTACATTTCTTTGTACAGACTACAAATCATCCTAAAATTTGATATTCAGGAGATAATTCGTTATTTGTTTTAAGGTTACGCAATTCCTGGACTCCACTAAATATTGTATCGTTGCTGACTAAGTGTAATATATTTTTACTGAAAGTTTGCTCTTTGTCTGTCTGTCTCAAATAGATTTTCTCATTAAAATTAAAAATAACAAAGATTTTATTCTACATACAAAAATGAGCATTCATAATTGACAGATTGTGACCATTGAGTTTATTGACGTCAATCTTTGTGAAATGAATATTGACTAATTTAATCCTGACCCTGTCTGTTCTCCGTGACCTGATAGTCACCCAATTTTTTAATGGTCTTTTGGGTATCTTTTTTGTCGGTTTGAACCGCAGGTTTAGCAGATTGTTGACCTAAATTTGAACTTATTGCCTTTCTCACGGATACAACTAGGCAGCCGACCCTGCTATATTTCGATAGACTGTTCCAAATTTAAGACAGAACAGTAATGGTATATTTTCCTCAATCGTGAAACAAAAGACTTACAAATTTTACTCGATAACACAAGAGAAGTAATTCAGCTACATCAATATATGAAGTTTTCTTGAAAGTTTGGGGGAATAATTAAGTGTTTTGGACTTCGCAGAGGAATTTAATTAGCAAAACCGTTTGTGAGTCTTCTAACGGTTCTACACCCACGTTAATGATTATTATACGAAGCTATTGGGACGAATGTCTAATTGGAGTGATAATGTATGTGAAACCACTACATCCAATGTAATATTGATGTTTTATGATGCATTTGTTTTTGTGTAGGATTAATACAAAATTCATTGTATTTATATGATTGGGGAAAAACATAATAAGGCTAAAATCTACATTTTGAGGATTGACTAATTAAATGTGTATACAGATACATTTTATTTCTATTTTGAACACAAGGACTTAATACGTGTCACAATAATTAAAATCTGAATGCGCCGTTTATCTAGGCGGCGCTTAAAGCTGGAATGTGGAGGGGGTGTAGAATGAATCAGCGCTAAACGTGATCCTGGAATATTCGTGAGAACAATTTATATATTTGTCGTAGGTAGTGGGTCCATCGAGTTCCCAGAATTCTTGCAGCTGATGGCGAGCCGGATGAGCGAGCAGGACTCAGAAGAGGAAATTGCCAAGGCCTTTCAAGAATTTGACAGCCAGGGGAGGGGGTACATTACCACAGAGGAATTGAGGGAGATCATGACCAACCTTGGCGAGAAACTATCCCATGCGGAGGTAAATGAGATGGTAAGGGAGGCAGATCCGCAAAATACAGGGCGAATTGATTATAACGGTGAGCTATTTTAACTACATATTTTAAAATTTTTTTTGGGGGGGAGGGGCTGTGTGTTTTATTGTTGTAGTTGTCTCTTAAAGGTAAAGAAATATCAGCTGAAATTATTTGTTGAACTTTGATATCAGAAATCTTTCTCAGGGTAAACAGCAGATATGAGTTACTTTTTGCCATTACAGCATGTTTATCCACAATGGCTATTAATTGACTTCATGTTATTAAAGTTCTTGAAGACACAAAAGTAGTCTCCACTTTGATTCGGTTAAGGTCTTTTTTATTTTGCATAGCAAACAAAAAAGCTAACAAACAAACGAACAAACCAAAACCATAAAAACCCCACAAAACCCACAACATTGTAATTATTAGACCAAATTTACATATTTAATTTGAAATTGGCAATGTAAAATTAGGTACATTGCACATAACATTAAGTCATACACCATGTTTTGGTCAAAGGACCTATTCTAAAGCTCCACAATGTGACCAGCAAAACGGTTCTCCGTTAATATTGCCTGGTTATGTGTACTGTGCCTGAGCCGAAGACGAGGTTACAATAATTCATCAGTCAAAATTAATAGAAGACATTTTATAGTTGATAACACTATAACAGATCACAAAACTTCACATGACGTCATTTTGTTGTTGTTGTTGTTGTTGGGTTTATCGCCATTTTTCAGCACATGATAGGCTATACATGGCGGTCAGTATACCTTTTGGAGGAAGAACCCTGGAAATCCCCGGGAAGAACCAGCGACCCACGAGAAGCTACTAGCAAGCTTTCTCACGTGCCTACTTTAGCCGAGCTAACATGACAAAATTTAATATTTATGACATCACGTAACGAAAAGGCAAATAGCAACATAAATACCATGTTTTTCCCATCTTAATGATCATTGGGTGCATTAAGTGTACATGAAATCATATTCTTCTAACATTCTAACGATACACAAATATCCGACATGGAATAGTGTCTGATCTAATTCTTATCATATCACATTGTTATTGCAGATAAAAAAAAATATTGTTTCATTCTATTTTTCAGAATTCACCAAGGTTATCATGCGAACATGAAGTGACCGTGCCGATAGTATAGTTAAATGTTATCACTTTGCAAAAGAAAAACAATTTTTGAACATACATTAATAATAACCTATCTGTATGTAGGTTCCACTATGAATTATCCACTATGCATACTCATACTCCACTACGCATGCTCGATCACATTTACATTATAACAGTAGGATCTATGGCACAGATGTGTTTACTACAAACACTGCACCTCTTTAGTTACTGACAATACGGCAACTGATATTTAATACACGCTCTGGTAACAACACAAATACAGACGATTTTTATCTAAGTCATATTGTGTTAACGACCTTTCACATTTAATATCTTTTATAGTCAGAATGCAGTTTACTGTGCGGCGTTGAAACTATTACCGTGCTGTTTAATGAAAGTTTTATGATGTCCTAATTGTATTATTTTTAAATAGATTTTATTGCTTCAGAGTCGAAGTTTCTGTTTCTTGACACATCCACCACCACCCAAATATCGCTAGCAATATCTTCAGATGGAAAGCACTTCGTCTCTCTTTCTGTTTCCAAGTGTTAAAATAAAGTGTATCATAATGAATCGAAAACTGATGGAAAAAACGGACTCAATAAATTAATCACGTAGTGTGTGAATTAATCAATGTAATCATTGTCAAATATGTACGCACACCCATATATATATATATATATATATATATATATATATATATATATATATATATATATATATATATATATATATATATATATATATATATTCTTGAAAATACTTATTGCTAGCAATGAATTTCCTTTATTCATGCGTAATGTCTACAATCGTTTTGTAGCGATACATAAAAGACTGAAATTATTTTTAACGTGTTCAAATTATGGAATGTGAAAAAAAATGAAAAATAACTTTCATTGTGTGAGAAATAAAAAAAATTATAATGCATCAGGTGTGTTTGTTATTTTAATTTTTGGCTATCCTGGTATTGTTTAAAGATTGATTATTTATTTAGTCGGAGAAAAAAAAACAGGTACCAGACCAAGAAAGAAAAGCGCTCGAATAACATGAAGCTAACTTTAATTTATTGTTTGGTTTGAAAAGATAGAGACACTTTTTGAATTGAAGTGTGGGATCAGATCAGGTCTTTTGAATTGAAGTGTGGGATCAGATCAGGTCAAGTAAATCTTTTTAAATCAGGATATTCTTTAGCTGGCTTTCAATTTTGTTTTACAACTGTTATTTATTGCTGCGAAAAGTACGACACAAGCTCCTATTTTTCAAGCATTATGATCATAAATACATCTTTGAAAGTGAACTAAATGCTCTACTGGACAGAATGGTATTTATTGGACAGATTGGATTTTACTTGACAGATTGGTATTACTGGACAGATTATTTTATACTGGACAGATTTGTACTATTCTATGTTTCCTCTTCCTTATAAGTCTACTGAAAAAAACTCAGACTGAAAGAAATGTGTGAGAGATTGGCGGCGCGCAAAAACCACACCAACCTCTTTCACTACGGTTCGTTGCTAGGGAATGACCTCCGCGGTGTGATTTACCCAGTGTGGATAGATAGAAAGAAGAATGCAGATCACTGAACAAGTATATTGAAGAAATAAACACGACGAGCCCCCTTTCAATGAACAAATATAAAATTTAATCAGTTTATCAACAGAATTTAAAATGAAAAGAAATCAATGACTTAGTTACAAAAGAAGAAAAAATGGTACTAACATGTACTCAAATAAAAAAGACAATACAAATTTCTTTAAATGTAAAATTACTTTCAACGTTAAATTACTATCCTCATTGCCAATGAGATGTGACCTTTAAGAGCAACGATGAGAGACTTCATCACCTAATTTATGCAGACATCAAGACTTCCGTTCGTCCCTGCTCTGTCGATCTTTGTCTAGCTTTTTCGTCTTGGACTCTTGTCCGTCGAACTCTGACTTAACAATCGTCTCTGGACTTAGATTTCTGCGTATAATTTGTTCTGGTCCTATGATTGTTCAGGGATTTCTCATGTGAATCCAGGAAAGCTGTTTCCTTCAATAAACAAAATTTCTCGCAATAGACAATAGGTCACTTTCTCAGGTATATCTGTAATTTTACATTAATTCGGCTCAGAACAAAAGGCATAAATTCTGCCGCAGTAACTTCTGTTAGCTAACTGTTATGTTTACATAAACGGTCGATGCTTGTCCTGACCTTAATTCGGGTCACGCTAGGGATGGTCAATTAAATTCAACTCAGCCGTATGAAACCGTATGTAACCCCGACTCGACTGCTGACTCTACCAATCTAGCAGTCTTAAGTTACATATGCTTAGACCCTCAGATCTAACTATTCTAAAATAGTTTACTCGACCAATTAGATATTACAAACTAGCATATAGATCTACACTTAAGTGATCAATTAAATATTACAAACTATTATATGAATATACATGTAATGTTAGGTCATACTCATTTTAGAAATTTTATAACTATGAAATATTACCCATCATTCCTTAAATCATTCATGAAAATTCATAATCACTCCTATGTATTAAAGATTCAAGTACATGCAATCTTTTCAACTAATCTAATGAAATTTTAATTACATTCACTCTTGCCAATTCTCCAAATGAATTGATAATTAGGAAATCAAAGAATAAAATGCCATGACTAGCATTTCACTAAAATCCTGCAAAATGAAATCATACATACATATATCATATCAAGAATACATTTGCAAAATAGATCAACAAATGAAATAACATATTAAAATCGGGAAACTAAGATTGTGTACCTTTTGCCGTTTCTTTATTCGTTTCCACGAATCTCACGTATAGTCTGTCTCCTAACTGAGACAACTATCTGGCCTCTTACTCAATAATGAAGACGTACTTTTTACGAGTTCAAAATGTAGAGTTTGCCTACTTGCTGAGACAAAACTCTCGCTTTACTGCCAAATCACGAGATAACGTCTTACACGATCTCCCGGTGTCTCGACTAGCTTTCCTCGCGAAAGATTCAGGACTGCTGAATTTTCCTAAAGTAAAACCTTTAATTTCTTACAGAGTTACGCCCATAAAGCCATATTAACCAATCGGAATAGACTGTTTCCTAAACCTGTTCCGTAGAATTTTTGGATTGACAAGAAAACTAAACAACTAATCATGCCGTAATTAATCATTCCTTTGAACACTCATCTATAGCCAGCTGCTGCCTTTAACCGGTCGATTTTGGGGAAAGGTCTTATGTCATTCTCTTGTACCATAGCATCTGACTCGGTCATGTTACGTCGGCTAGAACGAATTCCCTTTTGACGTTCAGAGATGAAACGAAAAATATTCATCTAACTATCTCTAGCCCTTTCTACTTTAATTAAGTTGACTTTGATACAATTTCTTTAACCAAAGCTTCTAAGAGGTTTCAAAATTCGACACATCACAAAATGTTACCCAGTTAATGTCTCGCAAATTCAAAGTCCATCAACGTAGATTCTATGAATTGTATTTGCATTTAGAATAATATAATATTTTTGAAATTTCTGTTTTGCAACGTTGATTGACAGACAACTATGTAACTATATTTTTAGTTCTGTGCCGATCTGCGATTAATGCCATCTTAGCCAACGGAAACTGCTTTAACGAATATACACCCAAGCCAACGTGAAGTTTATATTGTACCCCTATGTCAGTTTACCACTTCAGCCAATCAAGTGCGCTTTCTCGTATGGAACTGCCGTACATTCCACATACAATTGGCTAAAACACATTCCTAAATGATTATATTCCGTGCCTTGATGCAGATGAAAAATATCAACAAATATCAACTTTTGCACAGTGCATGAAAAACAACATTTAGAATGTTATGACCTAGTTAATATTCTATTGGTTTCAGATCGTCAAGTGATCACATGCGATCCGTTAAATCAGCCCCAGCCTCAATATGTGTTGATACTTATGGACGATACATGAGTTTGATGTCACCTATTTATTAAAATGTGCAATTTTGCTGCATGCAGAGCTTCCTCGAACACAGATGCGTACACTTTAAACAAATACCAGTATTTGGTAATAGTCATATCTAGAACGAGATTCAAATGGCCACATGACCACGTGGATTTACAAATCAAGAAAAATAGGATTTGATTCGGAAATAGTATGCACATATCGCCAAAAAAACCCCCAAAAATTCAGCTGTCGCTAGCTCAACAGCACCGAGAAATACTGGAAAGTATGCAGAGAAGAGAGGAAGCAGATTTGTGCAGATTTTAGTGAATAGGCTATATCATTCCCGAAAACCCCACAGTCAGTATTATTATAGATATGGGGTTGATTTATTAACATAAAACTGGAGCAAAGGAAAATAAATCTTTCTGGTGAAAAATGATACAGGAATAAAAGATTAGTACAAAGCCATCGAAATTGATTTGACATTAACCTTGGAGTTAGAAAATTCCAGATTAAACAGCAAACTTGTATGATATTTTGTACAAAAACGAAAAAGAATTATTTATGTGAAACGTATGTTTTAGTGTCAATTGAAAAAAAAGGTGTTAATGATGCATGTATTTATAAGAATAGAGAAAATAGAGGGCTGTTATTGTTAAATGGGGCTCATCCCAGATCAACAATACATGCTAAGCTGTAACTCTATTGTATTTTAGCATATTAAAAATGTGTTACAGCTTCATGTCACACTTAAGAAAAATATAATCGTATAAGGAAACGATTATATATTATTATTATTATTATTATTATTATTATTATTATTATTATTATTATTATTATTATTATTATTATTATTGTTGTTGTTGTTGTTGTTGTTGTTGTTTTGTGTTGCTGTCTTTAATTGCTGATGTTGATTTTAAAGACGAGAGGCAGTAATGACGACGACAACGATGATGATGAAGATGATGATGATGATGATGATGATGATGATGATGATGATGATGATGATATTTTTATTAGCAATATTCTAATTGTCCGAACCATCTAATTTTTTAATGTCCACTTTTTACGGTCGAGAAGGAGATGACTAATAAAAACATTTAGAGTCGTCTAGAAGATGCTTTTGTATCTGTTTTTAGTGCTATGGCAAACTAATGCAAACAGTCATAACGTCTAGAAAATGCTTTTGTACCTGTTTTAGTACTATGGCAAAGTGATGCAAACAGTCACAACGTCTAGAAAATACTTTTGTATCTGTTTTTAGTACTATGGCAAAGTGATGCAAACAGTTATAATGTCTATAAAATCTTTTGTGTCAGTTTTTAGTGCTATGGCATAGTGATGCAAACAGTCATAACGTCTAGAAAATGCTTTTGTACCTGTTTTAGTACTATGGCAAAGTGATGCAAACAGTCACAACGTCTAGAAAATGTTTTTGTTTCAGTTTTTAGTACTATGGCAAAGTGATGCAAACAGTTATAATGTCTATAAAATCTTTTGTGTCAGTTTTTAGTGCTATGGCATAGTGATGCAAACAGTCATAACGTCTAGAAAATGCTTTTGTTTCAGTTTTTAGTCTTATGGTATTCATGCAAACAGTCATAACGGTTTATCTTCGTGACAAAGATTTTATATGATTAAGGTTGATAACAAAATAATACATGTATGCAGGCAAGTAAGGCAAATTTAAAAGTTTCTTAACAATTATTGCACAAGAATTTTGGGGAGTAATATATCAAATGAATAAATGGAAACTACTGGTAATATTTGTTTTAAAAAAATAGCTGCATATACGTTTATAATGGTACATATGGTCTTCGCCACACAAATTAATTATATTCATAAACACAAGCCTGCTAAACTCCTCCATAAGAAAATCTCTCTCTCTCTCCCTCTCTCTCTCTCTCTCTCTCTCTCTCTCTCTCTCTCTCTCTCTCTCTCTCTCTCTCTCTCTCTCTCTCTCTCTCTCTCTCTCTCTCTCTCACACACACACACACACAGGTTTAGTCTTTGGTTAACTGTGTAGTCATTTTCGATTATCCCATCATATTCTTGCAATCCCGATCCGAAAAAATACCACGAACTCGACGAAATGTCAACCCCTTCCTCCTTCTTGGCCTGGGTCTATTCGTCTCCCCTTACGTTTGCCCCGTGTGTACTAACCCAATGTCTTTTTTGTAACAGTAACTGATTATGTCGTTATTTTATGTGCACATCGGATATTATTTCATCTCTTCGTGGTACAGACTTTAACTACGTCGCTTTATTTTGAGTTGACACCGCTTCTTTTGAGTAGAAATTACACACACATGCTATTCGATGCCGAACAATTTAATGTCGACGGATTTTATCACCCTTGAGGTTTTCCATTGATCTTATAAACAGTGTTTGTTTGTGACTGCTCTACGCCAAATTAAAGCTGATCAGAATATTATAGAAATCAAATTTCGTCGAGGATTAAACCTGCTTCAACCCGATATATGGTGAGTTTAATATCTTTATTTCTCATTTGTAGCATTAAGAAAAGAGTTGTTTTTCTCTTCGACAAAGCATACTTAAATATATAAATATATATTAACCTTATAATTGATTACAATGGCTTGAGACTGTATTTCTTTTCCCAGCAGTGTTTCTTGCCTATGATAAGTAAATTGTTTAGTATCAAATTCTGTCTACTTATTTATAGATCTATGTAAATATTTCGTATGTCTTTTTGCCTGTCAATTTTATCTTTGTCTACCCATTGGTCTCTCCGTATATCCACCTGCATGCCTGTTTGAGGATCTGCCCATTTATTCCTTTATATTTGTCTTTTCTGATTACCAGTCCGTTTTACTTTGTCTGGCTTCTACCTGTTTACTATCTACATTCCTAAACAGATACACATCTACTTGCCATGTAATTTGCAAAACTTTCTGCTCAAGCAAATTATATACTTCTCCCTCACTACTACTACTACTACTACTACTACTACTACTACTACTACTACTACTGGCAGTATGTTACCTCTCTAAGTAACAAGCCATTCAATTGTCGAGGGTGGAGTGCAATGAATTTTCTTTCAAGAAAATATAATTTTTAATTTCTTTTATCGAAAGATTAATTTTAACAAATCTGATATGACGGATATAATAGTCTCATTTCCTACAAAACACTGCAACTCCAAGATCTCTCGCCCCATAAAACCAAGCCTTAAATTATATGGTAGCTACCTAAGCCGTATTACAGCAGCATATTAATCGTCGTCAACATGTTGCTTAGACCTGAGGATTGAACGGTTTGTTCATGTACAGAAAGTAAGGTCACAAAACAGGTAAAAATATAAAAAGAAGTTACTGCGTACATCAAGAAATTCACGCCTCATGGTATATCATACATGCATTTTTATACCGTTCCTCAGAAAACACATGACCTGTAAGTAATACTATCATTTCATATGAACAGCTCTTACGGTTTTACGTGGATCTTTGATCCAGGGAAGTCAATGTACTTGGAAAGGTGATATCTGGTAATGTTGTACAGAAAAGCTAAGGATCCATAAGATATCTCCAGTAGTTATGTCTCGAGGAGAAATGTATAAGGATAAAGAGTGGATAGGTAACGTTTACTTGAAGTAAGTAATGAAGTGGAAAAATTACAAGGCAATTCACTAATAACCTTGGCACTGAACGATATCGTGCATGAATGGGATGCGTGCTATCCTAATTCGACAGTCATTTGGCAAACGCAACACATTAACTGAAGGACAGATGGGCGAATTGATAGACGAACAGTTCCTTGACAAAATACATTTTATTTTTTAAGATTGCCACTAAGTCATTAAGTACGGCAATGTTGTCACTCGTCAAGCGGTCACTCGTCAAGCGTGAGCAGGGACGTAGAAAGCGATCACGGGCCCTAGGTTAGGAAACACTCCGGCCTCTCCTTGTTCTTGATCAAACAAAATGTTTCTTTATTAAAATTAATAAAGTGTTGTTCGGACCAGATCCCATGAATATATCCCTGGTTGGCTCTGGATGTGAGATACACATGACAGATAGGCCTATAGATAAAATTATGTTCACATTTCGAGGTATAATTATCAGCTACTAAATCTTCATTTGCCATCAGTCAATATTGAGCTACCATTTACTTCCTTTCAGGAGCAGCTGACGGAAAAAGAGATAGAAGGTAAATATAATCATCCAATGGCGTAGCTGGATATCTTTCCCCTTCCTCAAGTCCCCCCTCCAACAAAAGCTTCGTTTAATTTGAATTGTGCCCACACCCCAATCAGTAGTTGCAGGGGTTGCTTTGGAACCACTTTGCTGAGCCACTAAAATCATCTCATTATTTTCTGTTAATCTAAGTAATGTCATTTATTCTCCTGATATTCCTCGATCTTTACTTACTTATGTCTTTCCCTTATTAGCTTCTTTTGAAGTGGAAAAAGGGACCAATTGCTGCAAATTTAATGGTATACTGGATGTACATATGTTCTGCATATTTAATTTGCATTGTTTGTTAGTTTTTTTATTATTTCATTTCCTGCAATGGGTAATTAAAAGTTTAATAGATTACCTTGTTCAAAATCAGCGATAGTTCTGTAAATAACATTGCTTACCTTTCTCTGACTGAAGAATAAATATTAGGATTATTATCTTAAGCTGAGTCAAGGGCAATTGCATTTCTTCAAATAGTATTATCTTATGTACTCAATCTCTGTCAATTGCTTTATTCCGTGAATTATAATATCAGTGAACTTTTATATGAAACCTTTTTATCCAATATATAGTAGTTTCGATATTTATCTCGCTTTTGAGATTGAAACGACATACTGGTACAGTTACATTCACCAAAGACACACCTCATCCTCGAACTAAATAATGCACGCAATCGCAAACAATCCAGAGAAACTTTCACATTTGACAACGGTAGAGCGATGGTGATTCGCAATACGGGTTCCTCACGTGACATCACATGGACTCGAGTTGGTGGCTGGTATATTTTGATATGAACATTTAAACTTGTCTCGCCAACAGTTAATCGCATCATGTCGAAATTTTCAGATACGCTTAAATCATCAGTCTGCATTGTTGAGTGGTAAACGATATGACGGTATCGTAACTGCCTAAGGGTAAACATAAATTTTATTTGTTATTAAGACAAAAATTTTGTTGCTTAAACCCCCACAAATTTATGATCTGTATTATGTACGTCTATTTGTCTGTCTGGCTATCAGTATGCATTCGTGCATTGATGAAAAGACTGACTGACTGACTGACTGGCTGACTGACTGACTGACTGACTGTCTTTATTTGCTATTAGAAAGAAATGACGCTATTTTCATTATTTTGGATAGCGATAGAAACACTGAATAGATAATGAATACCTAGAACAAAAGACATGGACATATATTTAAAAACAAGTTGAATGAGAGTCATTAGATAATTAAAATAACATTTCGTGCCCTAGTCTTCGCCAGCCGAGGTTCCGATTTGATATCCCAATCTACACAATCCAGCAGATTTTTATGTGCTTCGGGTCTGTGAATTTCATTGGATGCCGCGACAAGCCACTGCATTCAATCAAACTTAAGTTCTTCAAACTTAAACATTTTTCTTGCATGATCGAGATAATGAGAGCACACAGCTTTAGTGGACTGCTAAATAAGCAATTTTCCACTGCTGGTCCTTGTATGTACATATAGTCTTCACTCAAATACACCTGTAATATCTTATCTCAGATACGCAGTTAAACTTACAACTTATCCTTTTTAAGTCAGTTGTCGTCACCATTTTCGGCCGATGTAAAATGTACCTCTATTACACGCTATATTTTAGTTGGCATTATATACTAAAGGAGGCAGCTCATGAAATCCAATAGATGTCGCAAGGACAAAGCACTGTAATATGTGGTTCAATCCGCCGAGGTGTAGATATGGTTATCATATCGGAACTTTAGCTAGTAAAAATTTTCATGCTCCAATTTCATTGATATGATATACAATATTTAATGAATTAAAATATGTTTCATTTTCTAAACTTGTGAACATCCAAGTATTAAGTAGAGAGTGTGAAATATTCGTATGATGCTCACCATACAGTTATATGCAGTATAACATATTTTATATGAAATAGAATCATTGTTAGCAGCATCGCATCTTAAGCAAGAAACTACTATATAGTTCCAATAGATATGACGCACACAAAGATGTGAACATGCGTAGGTGTTCAAAACGAGCACGCATGTATATACTGTTACGACTCCATGGGCATAAAATAAGTAACAAAAAGTTTATAAAACTCAGCAAACAATTTAATTATCAGAATTATAAAATAAAAGTATAGGAGGAACTTACAGTATTATGAACTGAATCCAAAATAATTATAAAAGTTACATTCAAGTTCATAAGAATCGAATGTTGCGAGTGGATGTACATATTACAATGCATTGTCCAGAATTTATTTTGAATAATTCACAACAGCCTTATAATAATATTTTAGTCTAATTTGTAATTCAAATGAATAATCTCGACAAACGTTTCCTCTCAAATTATCTTAACACAACACCGAACACATCTACACGCTGATTCGAACATATGAAACAAGAATCCGAAACGGGAATGAATTGATTTCTCAGTTGTCCCCACATATTCTCCATCAAGAATATATTATGAACATATGTCACAATATACCCCACGTAAAGAAATTCAACCGATGATTGTTTGAGGTGTTTGAAAAAATGACCCATACAATACCCAAACAGCGATAACCGATTATCCGATAATCTATTGTCTTTGGTAAACACCATCATTTACCTTAAGAGGTTTATTTAATACAGTATTCAAAGCAAAACGTACCTTCAGTCGAAGCGAAAATCGATCATGGTGTCTTAAAAGTTCTGGGATGCATCACCTTTGATGATTTAGGTTGTAGAGGGTGTTAAAATTGAAGAAGGGGTGTATCAATCATATTTGTCTCTCCCTCAACCTCTCTTTCCGTCTCTTCCCCCATCTGTCAGTGAATGTTTGTATGTAGGTATGTATACGAACTAACAGATTTGTGTGTAGATGTGTGACACTATACTTGCTTACCGATTTTATTTACCTATCATGTCCCAGAATACAGGAACATATTCTCCTTGTTTGACACCAATGGGAACGGCTCCATCACACCAAAGGAACTGTCTTTGGCTATGAAGTCACTCGGAATTCACTCGTCGGAGTGCGAACTACAGGACATGATGAACGAACTAGATGCTAATGGTATGATCATTTACTTTCATTTCGATTCCATTTAATTGCTTTATTTCATATTGAATAATCTCGATTACTTTGGTGCTACATAATTAAGACTTTGATGCACTGCGCCGCTTCATCATTTACAAAATTTATTGAAGAAACAAACAACAACAAAACAAAACATGATAGTACCAGTTCTGTAAAGTATCGATTTGTTTTTGCTCATTTTTGTGTCTTTTTGGGTGTGTGTCTGTGTCTGTGTGTGAGGAGGTGGCTTTTTTGTTTTAAGATTCAGCAGTCTTGATATATAATTGTTAGAAAAAATTCCAGTTTGATATTCTTCGGGAGACGGATGTTTTTAACTATCCGTTCGTATATTCATGCGGATTTCTACTTGTTATTGTTTAATACGGTAAATACAAAATCCATACTAGATCCTCTTTCTTTAATCGAATTTTTGTAAATGATGGTGACTGCTACAAAGAACCCTTAAATAGAGAAATTAACGCACGCATGAAAAATTCAAATATAATTAATTTTCTTTTAGTAGGCATACCATTTATTATGTTGAATCGCAATCCACAAACCCAGTCAAAAGAGTGACACGCTCTTCCCAGCAGGAGACATAATTAGCTTTTTAAGGATTGTAGGCATCGGGCATTAAATGAAATTTTTAGCAATAGTTAATAATTCTTTACATGATGTTTATTATCTATCGCATGATTTCTGACTGATAATGGAGCAAGCTAACTTACTCTCACTAGCGATATTAGTACTCTCTCTCTCTCTCTCTCTCTCTCTCTCACACACACACACACACACACACATACTCACACACACACAAACACACACACACACACACACACGCGCGCGCGCGACCGGTCTAGCAAGAAAGTACATTATTAATTATACTGTAAGAAATGATCAGAAGCTAGAAGTCAAATAAAGAACTCTTATCAACGTGATGTTAAGGTAAGAAATGTATGTTCCTTTAAAAAAATATGTACAGATTACAGAGCAAACAAGGATAACACAAAGGTAAGAGTGAATAAAGGGGAGTAACTCATACCCAAAGTTATAATCCAATCGACATCATTTCAAACATTGTCTTTATCTCTCCCATTCCTTTCAGTGAAGCATTTTCGATAAATCTCCGATTCTTTAGTCCATTTTTCTCACAGACTTTTTCAAGAAAAAAAATTCATTTTTGCAGGAAGCGGATCTATAGAGTTCCCAGAATTCCTCACGCTGATGTCGCACAAGATAAATGATAACGAAACGGAAGAAGAACTGAGCGAAGCTTTTAGAGTATTTGACAAGGTGTGTATATATATATATATATATATATATATATATATATATATATATATATATATATATATATATATATATATATATATATATATACATAGAGAGAGAAATCGTGAGAGAAAGAGTGATAGACATATATATATGTATGCATATTTTGATATGCACAAAATATCAATATCCTCTAACATCTCTACATGTGCGAACTTAAAAAAACCTTAGGAATCGATCAATACTTGGTTGAAGACTGGAGTTTTTTTTACAATACGTGGTCACGTGTATCATTTGTCGCAGAACATTTTTTAATTCGCTGTTACATAATGAGAGAGATATTGAAATGTTTTAGTGTTAAAAAAAATGATATTTCCACAGTAGCAATAAAAGTAGTCTCGTTACTGTTGTCATATCAAATCTGGAACTGACTTATTTTCTCATTTAGGAAAAAATCTGCCCATCAATATGTTCTACTTCTATACCTTATTTGTTTTTTTGTATACTTCACTCCAACCCCAACATCGGGATGGTTATTCAATATTATTCAATGTTATTCAATATTCAGTGTCTTCTATACCTCATATGCTCGACAGCAAACGGTACAAGATTAGGGCAAAACTCTAAGTGAAAATGTAATACTTGAAAAACTTGATTAGCTTTTTAATTCTTATCACTCTAATCGCTATACTTGAAAACAATGAGAAATTCGTGGCGATAGCAAAGCGTTGATTGTAAACCAAATGTAGGTCGATATTTGGGTAAAGCATCTGTTACCGAACTCAACTGTAAGCTTGTCAAGGTCACACCAAGAAGTTTCTAATGCAGTAGACATAACAAAAATACAGTATTTTTAGGTAAAATCCCAATATCTATTTCACAATCCTGTAGACTATCGGAACCGAGCGCCCTTTGATAGTGTCACTAACATCCTCAAAGCAGGGTCTGTCGGCTCTAGGCACAGTGCCTACTGTGCCTGTTGGATAAGGCCCTAGGCACAGTGAATACTGTGCCTACTGGATAAGGCCTTAGGCGCAGTACCTACTTTGACTATTGGATAAGACCCTAGGCAGAGTGCCTACTGTGCCTATTGGATAAGACCTTAAACACAGTACCTACTGTGCATATTGGATAAGACCATAGGCACAGTGCCTACTGTGCCTATTGGATAAGACCTTAAACACAGTACCTACTGTGCCTATTGGATAAAACCCTAAGCACAGTGAATACTGTGCCTATTGGATAAGACCTTAAACACAGTACCTACTGTGCCTATTGGATAAGACCCTAAGCACAGTGAATACTGTGCCTACTGGATAAGACGAAATTTGTTTAAAGTCACCATGGTTTTAAAGAACAATAAAACAAGTTACGCATTACAATAAGCATCATTAGCAAGACGTGCAAGCACAGCATAATGCATGGATAATGGATACAACTCGGACAAAATGCTCAACTCATAACTTATGACACGAGAAAGCAACGAAGTCAGTGAATAATAGTGAATTCAGTATTAAGAAGAAATTTATAAATTAAACATTAATTTAGAAACGTGTTCACTGTGTCGATCTATGCAAGAAATGTGTTATAAAAACAACCCTTTTATTTGTAGTATGGGCAGTTATTAAGTAAACAAAAGACGATGTGCGATTTAGGAGAAATATCATTTTGAAAGCTACTGTTCTAAATTTCTGAACGTCTTTATATCGACTTAGTGATAAGGCTTATTCGTTTGTAGTATTAACTGTTGAGGCGCAGAAAGGCATACATCGAAGCAAATCTACTTTTTGTACCAATAAAAATAAATTATAATAAAAATCTATGTTTGTTATTTTATAAGTATAACGAAATATTTACTTGTGAAGTGGTAACATTACGTATTATTACTCGCACCGCTTTCAATCCACTTTACTGCATCTACTAACACAAGTAAATATCTTCTTTTAAGTCAAATAAATTGGCAACATATGCTAGTCTCTTTCTTCTTTCTATTTGACAAATTTAGATTATAAATACGGTAAACATCGTTTGTTAGAAATGATTTATGAATAATGATTGTTTGAGTGATCGTGGAAGGAGAAAGCGTCTTAAAAATTCCGTTACACGAGATCCAGATATACGGGTATGTAAAATAATTCAAAAACAGTTCGTTAAGTTTCTGCTGTACGTTCTAAAAAAATCTTTTTCTTTTAAACTTTCTTTGAATTGTTTTTGTGGGTGTGTGGTTCGCATACCTTAATTCAACCAAAAATTCTCTTTTCTCAATAATTTTTAATTATACCAGGAAGGGAATGGCTTTATTAGCTCGGCGGAACTACGTCACGTGATGATCAATCTCGGGGACAAATTAACAGAGGAAGAGGTGGACGAAATGCTACACACAGCAGATATCAACGGAGACGGTCACATAAACTACGATTGTACGGATCATTTATTGATCAATTAATACATGTTGTATTCATCCTATTTAAACAGAATTAGATTTTACAGAGACGGCGTGTAATTAAACGACCTGTGTAAGAATAAACGCTGATATGTTAAGCTACATTTTCGCGTAGCGTATTAAATTTGGTACTGATGTTTAGCTCGACATTCGACTTTGTATGCGTATCCGAAGTTTGGCTTATTTTCATACCTTAAAGGAATGCAGTACCATTTTTCCACGCTACCGGCCATAGTACACAATTAATTTTACTATATGGTTCCTACATTTGTTTCTCAGTACTGAACTTTCCACTATGTGACAATCAATACAAATCATATGTTAATCTAAACTACCTTCAAAGATGACTTTACGGTTTAGTTCTTGTCAAGGGTTGACCTGCATTTTTTTTTGAGAGGCTGAATTGTAAACAAAACACCAGGCAACGGAACACAGATTTCACTTCCGGATCATCACCATGACCTTATTACTCAATGTGCACTGACGCCGAAATACACAAGACAACCACACCATCAGCTCACATTTTAAAGAATAATCAATTGTCTTTAAATCCTTACCAAGAATGCCAAAATCTAACTCTAGTATCACCACCAAATTTAGACCGGAAAAAGTGATCTAAAAATAGACTGGGACTACATTCGTGGGTACTGAACCGGATTTTATTAATTGTGTACTGATTCCTGAAAGGGTCAATGTTTTTGTCAAACTTTTATATTTGCATTTTATTTTGCATGCCACTACTGTTTCAACTTCATACATAAAGTCTTTTGAAATTTCCTTGCAAGCAAGACATGTGACAGCTGTCAGAAAGTGTGTAGTGCCGGTGTTCTATAGGGTGCAATTTGAGGTCCAATTGTTCTTAAGAAACCAAAACTAAATTTGCCATATCTTCCTTAATTATAGGAATTTTTCAATACAGTAAAAACCTAATTGTAATACTTGATAAGGCCTGTCTGAAAATAGTCTTGAAATTAAAAATTATTGATATATTAAATTTTAATGGAAATTTAAATAAATATATAAATTTTAAAAACTTTTTATTTTACAAAAAATAAATTTTCATACAAGTTATGACATTCAGTTTCACAAATTTAAGGGAGCAATGCTGATTAATGAATGGTCTTTAAAACAAATGGTAGTTTAGGTCTGTACAACTGATAATATTAATCCCAGGGGTACTGAAGCATGATAGCTCACAGTGATTTTGACAGCAAATTGCAATGTGCCTATCCAGATGCATATAGGTGTACATACTAAAGAAACAATGACAGGTACTATGTTCCACATTTTTTGTTTCAGGTACTTGGACAGTTGTTTGTATAACTAATATCCCACTCAAATTTAAAGTTTTGATGGGACCGCTACCATGTTTTATAGCAAATATGCATTACATTTTAATGCCGATAACTACAAAAGTCAACAATGCAATATGAAAATACAGTTTCACCTTACTGAAAAAAGATGCGAATCTCTCTCATGAAGATCTAAGCCATGTCTTTGAGATGCTGTATATCAGTGTACTGATATGAACTCATCTTGGTCACTTATAGCAGCACACTGCACATGTCGTTATGAGACCTTGCTATCACCATTGGACTACTGGAGAGCTTCCAAATTGATCCAACTCTAATACTTTGTTCCAGATACCAGACTAGACCTGAAAATATATAACATGTTTCACTTAATTCTAAAAAAAGGAAGATGTAGGCAAATGAAGTTAAAATGTGTTAGATATGGTGATTTCAAAATAACATTCAGGTTGCAAATATGGTTAAAAAAAGGTAAACTTGATAGAGTGACACTCAAAGATGTGAAGCAATGGGCATGTATTAAAGTGACAAATGCATCCTAAAAATAGATGAAGTTTCTACAAGCATATTTAGCCATTTACAGGTTAAATAACTAATCAGGTAGAGTATGTATCATAAAGTTTAAGGCAATGTTGGAACGGTGAGGTTTGATCATTGGTGCAAACATTGATACATACCAGTATAGTGGAAAGTCAAATGACAATGTACCAAATTAAAATTTATTATTATATGCAATCCTATTCATGAAGAAAAAAACAATTTTATATATTGTGAGTGAATATAGCAAAATGTGGCCACACAGATCAACTATAGGTACCAATAGATCCTATATCATCAACTAAATGTGAAATTTGCATCCCGAAAACTTGTAAACAAGGATGGATATTTGCATGTGTGGGACATATGCAATGTAATTGTTAAAATCACATGTGTAAACATGATTCAAATAATCTTTTTGAACATTTTTAGTCTATTTTTAAGAGTCTTGGCTACCAAGGTTTTAAGTTCAATGATTCAATGATTCAATGGAATGAAATATCAGCTGATGCTGCAATACCGCCCTCTGTCAAAGAACTAAATTGAAATGTGTTACCATACAGAGGCATATTCATGATGAAAATAACATATTGGGATATTTTAAGTGCACACAGTCAAAACTGAGCCTTACAGATTCACTATAGGTACCATGTCAGCCTAACAATGTCAACTTTTGATTCCAAACATTACAAAATATATGCATATTTGTTCATGTCAGCTATGTAACCATGTTAGGATCAGTTGTAGAAAGTTAAATTCAAATAATCTGTTTGAATATTACTTATGTAATCTTTAAAGTGTCAGATAACAAATATTATTAGTCATTAATAATGCATAAAGCAAAATAGATCATGTGAATTCCCATAATATCATCTGGGCTGCAATGTAGCACTACATCAATCAACATCTTAAAGAAACTGAACAATAAAATGGAATGCATTCTGTTTTCAACTTACATCATTTTGCTGTTTTCTTACATGCAATGGTAAATATACCTGGGTAAAGTATATTTTACCCCTCTGACCTGTATTTCATTCTCTGACAGCTTAATATGATTTTGTAGAGAACTTGAACAGGTTCTAGTATAAAGTCTTCATCTCTGTCCTCTCACTAAATACCCTATAACTATGTTTATAAACAATTACTGATAGCTATACAAGCAGATATGTGTTACTCAGGAAGTCACCTCCATCATAAACACATAAATTAACTGTTTGAACCCCAAATAAATAGTTTCAATGACCTAAAGGTACAAAGCAAAATAGAATTTAGTCTTCATGTATTTTAAATGAGGGTCTCATTTTGATTAATAAAGATATTTTCTCTGATCAAATTTGACAAATATCCATCATTTGAGCTTGTATATGGTGTAGGAGTATATATATGCTGATATCATTTAATATCATTCCCAAAAATATTATATATGTGTATACTTGGTGGAAATTTTTTATTTTTTAATTGTATTTTTAAATTTCATTTAAATTTTTAAAATTAAAATTATTTTTTTTACTTTTAATTTCATTTTTATATTTTTAAAGTCAATATACATAACCTATTCAAATTTCATGTATATGTCATTAATAATAAAAAATTTATATCAGTTTCAAGTTTTTACTGACAGGCCATAGTACACAATTAATTTTACTATATGGTTCCTACATTTGTTTCTCAGTACTGAACTTTCCACTATGTGACAATCAATACAAATCATATGTTAATCTAAACTACCTTCAAAGATGACTTTACGGTTTAGTTCTTGTCAAGGGTTGACCTGCATTTTTTTTGAGAGGCTGAATTGTAAACAAAACACCAGGCAACGGAACACAGATTTCACTTCCGGATCATCACCATGACCTTATTACTCAATGTGCACTGACGCCGAAATACACAAGACAACCACACCATCAGCTCACATTTTAAAGAATAATCAATTGTCTTTAAATCCTTATTAAGAATGCCAAAATCTAACTCTATTATCACCACCAAATTTAGACCGGAAAAAGTGATCTAAAAATAGACTGGGACTACATTCGTGGGTACTGAACCGGATTTTATTAATTGTGTACTGATTCCTACCGCTCCAAATGGCCATGATCGCCCCTGCTTAATATGCAGCAACAACGCGCTGAATGGTATACTGCTTTCTCATTGGCCAATTCAAAATAAGTTATAAATAAATGGAGAACGTTGTTTTCTTTTAACCAATTAGTGGACACTATTCCATTCAGCGGTATTAATATTGCATACTTGCAAAAAAGCCAAACTTCTGATACGCATACAAAAGTTGAATGTCTGAGCTAAACATCAGTACCAAATTTATTACGCTGAAAGGTATGATATTAAGTCGAACTTTGGATAGGGATACACAGTCGAAACCTGAGCTAATATGTGTGCCAAATTTATTAAGCTTTGCAAAGCTTAGCTTCAAATATCAGTGTCCTCCCTTGTAATTATTATTACATGTATGACAGGTAAATTGTAAGCAACAATACGAACCCCTGTTGTCATATACAGTGAATCTAGAGAAAATTTTTGAATATTGGTACTTGGTATTCCTGGATGAAATCTCAATAGAGAAGTATATATGTGACTTAATGTTTACTGATTTGTTCTTAATTGTATGTCATTCTTTATGCACAACAATACCACGTTTACTTTCTCAATCATATGTACATTTTTTCATTGTACGTACACAGCTTAGGACCGGACCGGTTTCCCAGCTATTTAGGGTCGTTGAACTTAATACATACATTCTCGACTTCCTGAACCATCTTCACAATTATTGCAACAATTTTCATTTGGAACAAGTAATTGAAAGACATATAATAGTTTTAAAAGGTTCTCAGAATCCACACAAGAACACAATGATGGGTTTCTGATTATACTTTGCTATCTTTTGCAGTGTTCGTAAAGGTGATGTTGAGCTCAGGCCGGATGAAGAATGGTGAATGAATCTAGTGCAAAGGAGGCATACTTTTTTCATAAAGCATAATGTATATGTGTACCGTCCATTCACGCT